>KN886805.1:51428-63946 GCA_000934455.1 Apostichopus parvimensis
GTTTCAGGAAAGATGAAGATAGGTGGTCAACTGCCTTGATGGAAGCTCATCGTCGTGTGTGAAAAATTATATTTCTTAAGTGATTAAAATCCGATAAACCTCTGTATAGTATTTACAGTTCAATAGAGGTCAAATAGCAAATTATTGCCTTTGTTTGTGATGTGTTTCTTTTCAACCTAATTAGCGAAATAGATACTTAAAGGGCTATACTGCAGTGACAGTGAATTTTAACCAATACATGTGTTGTTGATATATTCCAGAAGTTAATGATTTTTAACGCAGATATGACGGTGCAATGCTATAACATTGCAATTATGGCAAGTTTTCTACGACATTTCATGATATAATTTCTAGTGCCAAGTTTCTAACACTAAGTGATCATTCAGTTCGATAATTATAGTGGTTTATCATTTAGTTGGATAATTATAGTGGTTTATCATTCAGTTGGATAATTACAGTGGTTTATCATTTAGTTGGATAATTATAGTGGTTTATTATTCAGTAGGATAATTATAGTGGTGTATATGGTTTATTTCGAAATGATAGTCATTTTGTTTCTCACTTTTCCTCTAACAGAAAGATCACAGGAAAACGGTCTATCGCGAGTAACGCCAGGGACATTGATCCTGCAAACGAAAACGAAATCACACCGCTCCCATCGACAGGGATTCAGCTCTCACCCAGTCTGATAAATCAATGCACTTACATACAGGTCATCAACAGAGTCTTATCATATACTGAAATGTTTAAAAAAATATATATAAACTGCCGCGTTAAATTTGATCAGATTCGCCATTCCCTATAGCTCCCTAGCTCACTCAATATTTCATTGAATGTTTTTATACTCATTTTCTATGCCATGGAATATCTTTGAGATTAAGAAACTTAATGATAGGCTACTACAGGAGACGTTTAGTATATGTTTAGCATAGTATGGGATCAGTACTTGTAGAATTTGTAAAGCAGCTAGTAGGCCTAGGTGTGTTTGCAACGATATACCTCTCATGCTAATAAATATATACATGACAAACGCACACATAGGAACAGTAATAAGAAGCTTTCTATGGAATAGAGAATGGCCAACAATTCTGTTGTTGTTGTTGTATGAAGAAAATTGGTTGTTTTCTTATTGTGTCGTCTACAAATAAGTTGGGGTTATTCTCTATAAAACAAACCCGCCTTTCAAAAGTCAGGCGTTTGTTGAGAATCAAATATTGTATAAAAACTAACTGAAAAGTAATGAAAATACAGTATTGCAGGCCTAGACTGAGCTGCCCACGTGTCAAACACGGCCCATGTTTCAAGTGTTTTTTCATACCTTTCGAGGTTTTTAATAACCTGTTGCAGCATTACGAACACATCCAGTGACAACAATACAGAACTAATTTTGATAATGATAGTTGTTCAGTGATAACGCCAAAGTCAGTAACAATGTTAAACGACTCCAAAGAGTCTATTACTTGGTCGGACAGTGAAGAGCCTTCTTGGTCGACCAGGGGGCAAAACTGCTGAGACACAGGGCGAGTAAGAGTTAGACATCGCTTTATAAAAGCAAGTTGTTCTTAAATATTCGAAATAAATAATATCTATCAATTGGTTCAGCATAGGTCTGCAAAATACCTTTGCATTTACGATTTTGCAAGGTCGTTCGGGGCCGCCGATGCATTATGCTCGCCCAGTGAACATTTCTTAAAAGAACCGTACTGTAGCACAGATGTGGACCCACCTACCTCTTGCCAAATTAGCTATTTTTTTTTTTATTAATTATGCTAATTTACTATACGATTGTTTTGAAGCTGCCTTTCGCAAAATATATTGGAAATAACTTTGCATCATTTCTGATAAATTCCTGTAATATTTACATGTAATTAAACACTCATCAATCATGCAAGCTGATAATGTAAGGAGCTATAGTAACGGGTTTAGCCAATATATAGAATATTGTGTATCCCAAAATATTATTATTATTATTGTAATTATTGTTATTATTATGAACATTAGTTTTATTATTGATATTATTATTGTTATTATTTGCACATAAAACATTTGCAGTCATTACCTCATTTCTTGTTTTTCTGGTTCGATTTATGTTTTCATTTGTTTTAATCTTTCCTTTAAGGGTTTAATACAGGGGTGGGCAACCTTTTTTGAATGAATGGGCCATATATAAGGGGTGAAAAATGGACTGGGCCACACCTAACCAACGACCTGCTGTTAATTTCAAACCTTTGATTCCGAGGACTTTCAAGCAATAGGTGTGTGTACTTAATCTGTATTCACAAAAACATAATGTCAATACAGTATAGTTGATATTTATGGGGATAATAGGCCTACCTGACAGCATCATTAGTGCCGATAAATTCTAAGCAGCTAGCTCGTTTTTGGTGATGATGTGAAATAGATTGATTTTGTTCTTATTCTTGAGACATCTCACGGGCCGCAAAAAAAATCACTGGCGGGCCGCATGTGGCCCGCGGGCCGTAGGTTGCCCACCCCTTGTTTAGTAGGATGATGAGAGATTTATCCAACACAAAATGCAAACTTAAAGAATGGATTTAGACAAAAGTTAAATGTGTCTTAGTCCAAGTAAAAAGGAACGAATTTGTGTGTTAGTAATTTTTCTACATTTATTGTAGATGACAAACTATTTAGCTGTAAGATATGCTTAATCTCTGGACTGCTCCTTTAAGGCTATTTTTTTATAATTATTATTATATTATTATTATAATTATCTGAATGATACAAAGGAATTGTTTAAGTCTAACTTGACGATGACATTGGCTCCTCTGTGCAGGCCCAATATGACTTAGTTAATTATCTTATAAACAACTGTTTCGAGCGAAACCGGAAATGTAAACGTTCCAAAATAGGGGGCGCTCGTCAGGCAGGCGAGCAACAAAATGGCGCTATACAGAGCGCTGCTGGAGAGAACGACGGCAGCAAAGTAGGCCAAGTTCTGTAATTTCTCCAGCAAGTTACTGTCGCTAATGTTAATGACTTGTTGGGTGAGTGTTGTATAATTGTCTTCTTGTATTGGTTTTCCGATATGTACACTGGGTTTACGATACGAGTTGTAGTTCATTGAGCCGTGTAGACACGTTTTAATCTAATTATAGTTTACGTACGCCTCGGGCTATTCACGGCAGATAGGCCCATGTGTTTCATGATTAGCTTGCTTGTATTGGCTGTCATTCTGCGCTGTTTATCGGTTTCTGGTTCTTTGTCGAGCCTAAAGCTGTGGAATTACCGTTATTTTGACCTCAATATATTACTGATTATTTATGATTGTAAGGGTGTTTTCAGAAGTGAGTGTTTAGACCAATCTACGATGATTTGTAACTTGTATAGGACTTAGAATTTGTTGTTATAGACCTGTTGTCAAGACACGTTACGTACCTCGATGTTGAAGGTCATGAATATTCATGAGTTCGAATCGAAGCTAACTGAGATTTCGGCAGCAAACTGAAGTTAGACTGTTTATGACGTTGCAGGTTGAATTTAGCCCTGATCGTTGAATTAGCCTATTGATTGTAGTGTTAATTTAAGAAATCTGTTCATTAAAAGCTTATTATGTTTACATGAGCTGCTGTTGCATGTATTTATGATACTGTACATTTGTATTACAGGTTTACCGAATATACCGAAACTATTTATACCATACTGAACCTTTGTGTGACTGTGAACCACATCGGTATTCTGAAACTGTCGTTAGTCGCATCCGGTCACAGTAGTAAGTTAATTATATACAGTTCTTTAACAGGGGTTTGCGCTTAATTATGCGAATGTCTGAAAATCAGGTAATTGGTAAGCCCAGTGAGGGCGCCATACAGTTTAATGGAAGAAGTTGTATGTTTACTGGTTTGATAATATGAATGTTTATGCTAAATTCAGGGGGGTTTAAAGCGATATGCTGAATCAATGTTGATTCAAGAAAAATCGACTGAAGTCTTGAAGAGTTTTGTTGGACACAATTTATTAAGATTACTTACTTAAATTTGTTCCTTTTTTCCCTTTTCTTTTCAGAATTGAATAAACGGTGATCATTATATGATCCATATATATCTATTACACGACCGGCTGTGACTGCTTCATTTTGTTCTTTTCTTCGACCCTTCCAACAACTAAGCATGATGAATTCAGTAATATTAATTTGATTTAGGTTTTCAAACTACCAACTCTGCTGCAAAATATTGACAAATTTAATACTCATAAACCGCAACGAGGCCAATAGATAAACTGAGTATTTACAGAATGCTACATAAAGAAGAATGTAAATCGGTCTGTTACCGTGTAAAATTAACTACTAAAGTTTTAAATGAATTCGACGTGTAAAATTCGTGTAAAACAGTAAACTCAAAAAGAAAACGTACAGTCGAATCCTGAGATTACTTGCAAGCAACCCGCAAATAGTACGGCCACTTATAATTAAAAAAAACCTGTCAATAGCTTGATCCTGATTTCTCATGAAATCATTTTAATTATTACTAACATTATTACTGAACTGTTGATGTCACTTTTTCTTCGTTGTTTGTCAAATGTTATATGAGAATATAAATTTGGACTTTTGAGATTCAACTATGGCTGGGAATTGTTTTCTCTATGCTAAATCGATTAATAATGACGGTAACACATTGATCAAATAAATGATTTACACCTTAATTTATTTTCATTAAAAGCAAAAACAAAATAAGTCAAACTCTTCATTTTTCATCTTGGGTGTGGTACATATATAAAAGACTGGGTTTAAATATGCATATAAATCAAAGAGCTAACGAAGCAAACTGGTCTATAGCTTTATTGTTTGTTTTGTTCTTTAAATTTAAAATATTTGACTTTATTGATTTCATAACAATCTGTGATTTTATACATGTAAAACACCAAGAAATGCTTTTATTTCACTTTACTCTCAAAATAATGATATAACTTACAAAAAATAATTGTGCGACTTTGCAACAGGCAAGAGAGCCCAATTTAATTGGGTGTGGGGGTGGGGGTGGGGGCCGTAACAACTTGCCCGAAAAATAAAACCAGAACTCAACATCTTAATGTTCAAATCATATATAGGCATGCATCGGTTATTACATCGCATGCCAATTACATACAATTTTGCCGTGTTATTACCCTTCCATATTGGTTATCATTTTTGGGCAAGTTGTTACAATAATAATAATATAAGTTTAACCATTGAAAAACACATTGCAGTTATGTTTCTTTCAGTAGGTGCCCGAAATATTCTTAGCATATATTGCCCGTATTTTCAAAAAAAATATTTGGTTTCCCCCCGCCTCGTACACCTATGGCAAAGTTATTTTAGTTATTTTATTTTATTAAGGTATGACCAAGTGATTTGAGAGAAATTAACGAGCGATTTCAAACACTATTTCTCATGGCATTATGAAAGTAACATTCAGCGAATATAAGGTTTTGTAAACAATTTTCCCCCCAATGTGACAGTTCGTTTCTAACTGAGCAGCCCTGTGCAGTATTATTGTTATTGTTGTATGATGTAATGACATCGAAATGGCACCGAAATGCGGTCACACGGTACAAAGCAAAAGCCGTCACCTAAACCGCAACCAAACAGTAATATTTGTAGAGGATCGTTACACAGACGAAGTTATCCATGGGAATTTCATTCTTTACAGAGTATTATACTTTTATGGTTATTTGACGTGAGCGAACAACAATGTAAAATACTTTTGAAATGTCGCGGGTGACTGCGTCCGTGTCGAGTTGTTTGGCTTAAAGGGGATGAGGTTTTTCATCCCATTCAAAAACATGTCAGGACAGCCCCTGTGATTGCCTCATGCGTGACCCACATATAACGTAACTTAGCGATATATGAATGCCGGCCGCTTTGAACTGGACCGATTACGAATAAAAGTTTAACATCACTATAAGTCCAGCGAGGGATATCCAGCTGCGGATATGGACTGTCAAGTTGGAACAAGTAAATGCACGATGCTAATATAACGGTGAAGCTGAAAATCGTGCTAAATACAGAAATATTGCTCGCCATTACGATGTTTACCCGCGTAGGGAGTCGGTATGTGACATCAAAACTGCAGTAGCGTAACTCCTATGGGCTCAGACCGTGCTGAGCCGGGGGCCCCGACCAAAAAGGGGCCCCGTGCTATACTGATGAATTACTGAAATGATTGAAAGTCAAAATCCTAAGACATGAGATCTCAACAACAAAAAAACCGATATGTAAATGCAACTTGAAGCGCCCGGAAAGTGTCTTTTCCGACGATCTAGGAGTATTTTTTGGCCAAAACAAATCCTGGTACGCTCCACGCCAACCGATGGTGCCGCTCCGCTAAGATAGCATCAAGAAGTGTGTTACACCTACACGACCTACTGATTCCCCCCTTATCAACATTCTACGGACGCGCTTGCTTGGACCTATACTGATAGGGGGGCCTTTGGGCAAGGAGCCGGACCACCTGAGGCTCATCGTTACGCCACTGCCACACTGCTTGCGTGCTCGTATGACACAAAAATCAACAACAATAAGGGAGCACAACATGCACTCAATCGCTGTCGAACAAGTTGCATTCAAACTCATTTGCATGACAATGACCAGCAAATTCCTAACAATCTGGCTTAGCTGTAAATTGATGCGCAAGTCGCTAGGGCTTTTATTCAGCATATGATAGTAGTCTATACGAAACGTTTATGGCGTTGGACGCTTTCTCATCAAGGAGCAACTTCACTGTGTCATCAAGCGATTACGCGTTTTTTTGTTCGGGTATAAGAGGGAACCTTAAACGCACAAGTTTACATTGAAGTTTTACAGTTTAATGTCAAGAAGAAGTGTCGGTTGTGCGCATGTCATGTTACGCGTTGGTGTCTGCGTCGGTGTAGATTCTATAAAGTTACGGTACTGAATGGTTTTGAACTAAGTTTGACAGATGTGTAATGACTGAGAAAACCAATAAAGTCAAATGTTCAGTAAAATGTGCGGTTTGCCTATAGGAAAGCCATTCCAAGGAATCAAAGGCTATAGATAGGAACGGAGAATGCAAACAGATATTTGCTAATTGTTGAAAGAATCTCGTTGGGTTCGTAAGTGACGTCTGAACCCAGAACTTCAAACCAGTTTACGGGGGAAGGTGTTGATTGTTGGTTTGCAATTCAACACTTAAAACTATAGTGCAGTCTTCTGATGGAAACCAACGATTTAAGAGCTTCTTTCAATGAGTATGAAATCACTCGAAATGAAAAATATGATCACTAAATCAATCAAATAATGGTACAAATGTCATTTCGTCACCTTTTTTTCTGTTCTACCTGGTACGGTTTTACTATGATTTCAAATTATTTAAAAATGTGTAACAGGTCCCCTCCAATCAGATTCACAATACAATAGCATTCCTCCCATTTCATGGAGTATAATTCTTGGATCAACGTAATCTCTTATCCTCCAATGACTTGAAAGGAAATGCAAAGAATGTTTCTATAGTTCACATGCTCTAATTGGTTTATTCCTTCCTTTTGATTCAGACTTACAACAGCTCAAAGAATACTTTGTAACATGATGTTTTTTTCAAGATTAAATAAGTTGCATTAATAAATTTGGTCAGGTGATGAAATGAAAGTAAAGCAGAGTTCTGGATGTGTCTTGGATTAATGTTCAAACCCGTACTCTATATGAGAGGCGACTCAAATACCTCTTTTCAAATCAGCAGAAGAAGGAGGAAACTTTATCTTATTCTGTTCATCGGAAACTTATGCAATTGAATATTTCATTGTCATAGAGATCTAATGTACAATGTTCATGGTTCAGTAACGTACCGGCAAATGGTATGGGAAGGAGGGGCGGCGGTGAAGGGAGGGTAGCTATGACCATGAAAGGGATGCTATTGCCTCCTATAACTTATGTTTTATATGAGCGATTATAGCTGTTGATGTAGTCGACCATGTCATAGTGTTGACTTATATTGCACATATAAAAGCTATGAAAACATCCAAACCCCGTCCTCGTCACCGTCCCAACCTCATTACCATTCAGTCTTTCAAAATGCAACAATTGTAAACGACGTGATCAAGTTGGCTGCTAATAGATCAAAATTTGATATTTATAAAGATGATTATAATATTTTGTATTGAGCTAAATACACACTTCTTTATATGTGTGGAACACAGTCACTTAGGGGCGGGGGGGAGGGGGGGTGGGACCTATCCACGAAAATGCCGCAGTTTCAGAGGATCAATATAAGCACATCAAGTCACTGCGGACTAAACAAAGTCTTTTAGTTGACGAATTCCCGATCCCCGTGTTTCCCAAATCTACTTGCATAAACTCAAAACCCTATGAATTCTGTTTCGGGTTTCGAATTACTGTGCTATTTCCAGCCATTCAGATCCCTAAATAAGATTAGTCACATGAAGTTACCGCGTTTGAGTCAATAAGCATTGTCCCTTCCTCGTTCAAAACGGTACTGAAATGTCAATAGGTATTGTTTGTTGAAATTTCAGGCTTATTCCAGTTCATGATCGTCTGCATAGAATATAGTTGTAAAAAGGATACAACTTACAGCAAGACCTCTCTTGCGAGCATAATCTTAAGCAACCTTTTGTGAATAAGAAGATTTCACGGAATCCGTTTTTCTTTTACTGCTTGCTTCGAAGTCATCGATAGTATCGGGGCATAAGCCTATTGTATATTTACGTCTTGGAAGGAAGCAACATTCTTACTGCTTGCTGCAATGTAAACAAAGACAAGCGTGAGCTTCTTGTTAATAAAGATATTCAGATCCGTTGTTCTAATGAGAGTAAAACAGGATGAATAGAGATTTCGTTGAAGGCAGTGTCATTTACTGTTACCAATAGATTGTATCCAACCAATAATACCAATTTAAGCTCGTTAAAAGTTAACTTGTCAAATGGCTCAGAGGGTAGAGCAGTGGACTGGTAATCTGATGAAACTGAGTTCGACTCCATCAATGGTTGGTTATACACGTTAAAAATTTCTTTTTCTCTTTCAGTAGTCGACGCTGAAGTCTTGATATATTATTTCAACCATATAATTTACTAGCTGATGTGGTGGCCGATGCTGTTAAGAGGGTGACGAAAGACTCATTCCTCGTCGGTCGTGTAAATCGTGGCTAGGGTTCAAGACAGGCCTCTGGCGATAATACCTCAGGCTGTGGCATGGTGCTTTTTTGTGGCCTAGGATCCCGTACCATGTCTCCCTTGTTGTCGCAAAAGAACCCGGGAGGATGCGCAGATGGTCGGTCAAATCGACCAGAAGCGTACTAGGTGGCGTGCGTGAATCCTTGCCTTTGGCCAGAGGGGTTACACTCACTGCGACCGGCATGCTTGCAGCCACCGTCCACTGAATACGTGGCCTGATGAGGCGTTATTCGTCCTAAAAAAGAATCTACGGATGCCTTTAAGAGCCATTTAATTATTTTATATTAAAAAACACCCTGTTTCAAACTAGCGCCATCGAATTCCTTAAAAGCCGTTTTTTTTTCTTGTCACCCTGAAGGTGGAATGAATTTTATTGTATTGGTTAGTTGTGGTAAGCCAAGCAAAACATTCAAACAGTCATGCGGTTCACAAGGGTTTGAAGGAACTTCACTAAACTCATTGTTTGACATAAATGTGTTGGCAAAGATTTACACTGCCATATATACCAAAACAAGCATTATATTCGTTGCAATACAAGAGACATACAAGCCATCAAGACCATGAGATAAAATGTTAATATACATAGAATTCAATCTGTATCACTTTTGCAAGAAAACAAAAGTGTCAATATGGTCCCATTCTAAGCCACAGTGTTGTAGCAAATTCTCATACCGGATAGTAGATAGTTTCGGACACAACTGTGATTCTTAAGAACTTTGTTTGAGATTCACCAAAAAAATACCCCGTATTGTGTTTTGATAACTTCAGGAACAAAATAAACTTTGATATGCCGTGGACCGTTAAAAACCACTGCTGTCAGTCTAGCTAGGGTTGTGTGCCTATGACACCCTTACTTATTTGTTGTTTGTGTTTGGAATGACCCTTTAAACAGTTGAGGTTCACTAGTTAAAGTGACTGGACCTTTTAGTTTACTACACAGCCCATCACAGTAGTTCCTCAGTTGCACTAAAAAACTCAATAGGAGAAATTAAGATGATATGGTTTCAAATGACATGTTTATAATTATTACAAATTTATTAAGGACAAATGGTGTTGAATGCCATCCAAGGGTGCTCTGTTGCTTATATGAAGTTTAACGAACGTATTCTAGTTGACCTCAAAACCAACGGATTAACATTAAGTATAAAAACTACCATGAGGAACCGACGTCACCATCAAGTTAGCCTTAACGAATATTCCAGAAATAAGTTTCTTTAACGAAACATATTTTGAAAAATACTGGAATAGTTACAGGAATATTATTGGACTGAAAGTTGTCTGTTATTTTTTGGTATTATAACATATCACAACTAAAATTCTGCCTTATTCATTATTTAATTATTTTATTAAGTTATTAAGTGTCAGCAAAATCTATCTGTCGATCATTCTCCCATAATTTATTACCGGGGATACTTTTACGAAAAGTCACCCAGGAAAGAACCTGGGCACGAAACCAAACTACCAAACGACTGATCCGCTCTCAACCTCAGTCCCCTTGCTCCGGGACTGTGACTGTGTGATCATCGTCGGGTGTGCATCACCATTCCCTCGAAAGGGAACAGATACTACACATGATCTTCGGGGATGTATTCAACTCTTTGGTCGATCTGTTAATTGTACACGATTCAGGATGAAACTAGTTTGATCTCGGAAGAATGTTATCCGATTCCTTGTTCTTTATTCTATTTGTTTCATAAGTCAATGAACTGAATTCTGATGAACAATGAACAGATGAAGATAACTGCCATTTCTGGAATACCAAGTAGTCCCCGTTGTGTCCAACACGTAACTCACTAATGGACTTTATCGATACTCAATAACGAACCACATCTGCCTTATTTGACAAAAAAAAGTTTATAACATTAGAGATTAATGCCAATCAAGTGCAGTGGTCCATTTGCTTTCATACTTCTCAAACCTGTGACTAGATATTCATCTCCACTATGCGTAATTTTTACAGAGTACCAAATGCTTGTCAATGGGGTCAATTATTTCCCCCTTCAGCCCACCCCCACCCCCACCTGACTCATATGCCCAATACTGGAACCCCGCTACAATATTTCCACCTGCCTCCCACACCTCTTCCTACCTATCTTTTCCCTGCACCCCACCCCCACCTGACTCATATGACCAGGACTGGCAGCCCACTACAATATCTCCACCTGCCTCCTACACCTCTCCCTACCTATATTTCCTCTTCACCCCCACCCCACCCCACCCCACCTCCCATATGTTTTACTACTGCTACCACATTGAAAACAAGTACTGCACCAGTTTCGAATTTTATTTTAAGATAAAGCTGACTTGTCGTAAGACCTCAAGCAACCAGACTAAATTTTGAGATTTTGTGTCCACTCTATCAATTTTTGATAATTCAAATGGTGTGATCACTACAATTGTCTCTTTTCATAAGTTAGCATAATGGATAAACACTGTTTCAAGGCAAAGATTGATCAGTATAGAGGTCATAATATTTTGCGTCAATGGTTTGAAAAATAGCACCGAATTCAGGCATTCTTTTGAAAACCCACGCATTATGGTTGACTGGACACGTATAGTGTGTATGTATATATTTGTTTGTAATAACAGTCCCCAAAAGAATATATCTGGCGTCTATTGTAGCCTGATTTTTTGTCTGCCAGGGAAAAATACCTTCTTTGTGATTTAGACAACCGCAATGTATTCATAGGTGTTATTTTCTGGTGACAACCCTTTTGTCTTTTGCCCAGAATCAGTACCTTGATTATTTCTGATATTTGCCACGTATATGTGATGTTTGCTTCTCTGTGATTGTATCGTAATGCTCTTGTTTTGTATGAATCTGTGCGTGATGCTTCATTGCTTTCAGTTTTCAAGTGTCATATGTGATTGCTAAATTGAACTTGAATAATAATGCTAAAGAGGCATACACAACATCACCAATGAATTGTACATTGCAACCCCCCCCCCCTCCCTCCAATCATGCCTCCCAAAACCTCAAGAAAATAATACTAATAAAGAATATCCATACAGGCCCAGACATATATTCTCCATAATTGTAGACATTCTTGTAGGATGTAGAACAAATTTGAACAATAGTAGTTTAAATTCTTAAGGTGTTCTACAGGCATGTATTACCTATCTCAGTTGATGTAAAGAATGAGACACACCGTCTTTTTAAATAATTTTATGAAATACTGAGCACACTGCTATGCAAGCAATTACACAAAAAATGAAACGATGATTTAACAGTTTAGCTGTTAGTTTTAATTTCTGAATTTTTCTACAATTAAAGTTGAATTTCTTTTGCTATTTCCAGTAAAAGTGTCCAAGTCCTAGAGTAGTGCTGTGTCGTTAGAGGTTGTGAGGGCGTATCGTCCTGCCGCATGAATTGAAATTAC
>KN886806.1:21410-37469 GCA_000934455.1 Apostichopus parvimensis
CATCTTTCCATCTATCCATCTGCCTATCCATCTATCCATTCAACCATTTATCCAACAATTTATCCAATCATCCATCTTATCGTCCATTCAACCTACCACCCATAAATCGGTTAATTCGTATATGCGTCCATCCATCTATCCACCTCTCTATCTACCCCTCTATTGACATCGTTATCTATCTCTATATATATCTCTATCTACCTCTCTATCTACCTCTCTATCTACCTCAGTATCTTCCTCTCCATCTCTCTATCTACCTCACTATTTCCCACATTATACGGTATTTGATTGTAACGTAACTTATTGATATGCATGGTCTAAAAATGGGTGGCCGAGAGCAAACACTGTCAGATACTCATACTTAAGAAACTTACTAATAGCGAGTCAGCAAAGTCTTCCAAAACTGAAGCCTGTGGTAACTGAAAGAAAAATTGATGGTTTAGAGATTATTAAGAGCGGATAGGATAGAGCATATTTTATAACGTAACGAGACGAGAATTTTCCAGACTGGCATAACCGACTCCAAAATGTAGAATCGGTTGAAGAGGTTAGGTTATCTGGGGAGAGACACAGAATCGAGGGGCAGAGGGATGTATGGCTTTTATTTGAAGGTTTAACCACAAAATCACCTCTAAAGACTCCTCTGGATCTACTGTGCATGTTGCACCAAACATACCAGTATAGAATATAGTTCTCAGCAAACCGCACTTATAATTATAATTTCCTTAATTAATTAATAACAAAACTTCACATGTCATTACAAAAATGGAAAAAGAATACTTTCTGTTGTGAAAAGAGGTACTTTAGGTTTTCCCCCGACTAGTTCTACATACGTCATTGGTGTAAATATTAATGAAATCCTACCACCCAAACCAACTTTCACACGTCAAATTAAACGAAAAGAATATTAATTTAGTAGCAATATTTTCTAACAATTTCATGTAAATAATATATATAATAGTAATATCTGCATTCCAATGTCCAAGCTTTATCCAGGTATCCGTGTAAACACATCAAGTCGTTCATGCAATACGTACCGATTGGACGTAATCCAGAGTAAGACTCATGTAATTTAAAGGAAATTCAGCTTGAACTACAGTTCCGTCTCAAAGTCGACCTTGTAAGACCACACGAACTAATGTATTGGTAGAGAGGTTTTGTATCGTATTGCATGTAGGGAGCTCATGTTAAAATGTTTGATCAACATGGTTCATCCTACTTAAAATTAATAAGGCATCCTCAGTCGTTAAATAAAATATTTTGAGAGTGTGTGCATATCAAGTTACTAGGAATAGGGGAGCGTCAAGTTAGAAATAGAAATTATGTTTCTGGTTTATATATGTCAGCTTATTTGGCATTCTTCCCACGCAGCCCCTGGAAGACAAAAAGTAAACGTCCTCGCACGTTTACTTACACACACATTGGACGTAACTGGCATTCAGCCCTTGCCCCCCCCCCCAGTTCTCCCTTCACTCTACCCACAAAATGTACCCACTTGAAGATTTTACGTGTCATGTTTACCTTTTGACTGTTCGTACGACGATACTTCACTAAAACTGTCAAAAGGGCAGCACCGATAAGCAAGAGAACCACAGATCCAACAATAAGAAGAGAAAGCGTGAGTGTAGGGATTCCACGATCAAACGACTCTGTAACGGAATAATTACAAACACGAATAGGCAGGTTATACTATACTATACCTATACCTATACGTTATATGTATATGTTTAGTAAATTAAGCGAACACTTTCAGTTTTGCAAGTTGGAGAGTAAATAGCAAAATGACTTCACAGGCCTTCGAGGCAAAAGGGCTACAACGGCCTTCGACTTTTGACATGAGACTATAAGAAGGACTTCATGTAATGACATTATTAAATCCGTAAGCAATTCTACCTGCTGGTAAACCTTCGCACTCTTAGCCTTACCCAAAGGGCCCTCTTTCCTCTTCTATGTACTATAGAATTCTCGGAATCTCGATTGAAATGAGCAATATGGAATAATGTATACGCGATAAACTACCAGTCCTTATGCGGGCCCCAAAGCATACCATCACCGAATCGTTGTGCTTCATACTTATCGTGTTGTAACTTTAACACTAATTTGATATCGGCAATCGTTATAGGCTTAACTTGTTATGTGTAGCATAGGAAAGGACTGTGCTGTTCTGGAAAGCTACAAAAGGCACAAACATAAGACAAAGAACTCCCGAAATACACAATCGCTATATCTACATAAGCAGTAGGCTACCAGCCGAAACGTACTGAAAATATATTGGCCTAGACCTAGCCTTCAGTCTATTTGTAACTTACGGATTAATGCAGACCTAGGATCTAACGTTAGGCTTAGTCTACGCCGTAAACACGTACCTGTAACAAACGATGAGCAAAGGTTCCCTTAACTTAATAAACAATGTTTTATAGTAAACTATTTCAGTCAGCAAAGTAAATGTGAACAACATTTATTAATCTTAAAGGTCGTAACTTAGTTTAATCACTATATTTTGGTAACTGTTTTGTGTTTTTGTATTATCGTAATCTGTCTCGACCCTCAGTTGTACTCAATAACGAACTTTTCCGTTATTTCACACAATTTAGGTCTCGACGCTTTATTCATCAACTCGGCATGTTATATCGTGGAATTCCATTTAAGAAACAATGAAAACACATTTTGATGAATTCCAAACGCATCCGTCTGCAACTACTGCGAGTGGACTTGGAGGAACTGTGATAGAGAACATCAAACATGCAGTGTATTACAAGTTACATCCGGTCACTTTTGCTCGAAAGAAAACTGTGTAATCTAGTTAACGTATGATTATCAGCCTTTTACTACAAAATTATAAATCGAATGTTTCTGGCTTTCGAAGTCTTTAACCTCCAGACATTCGAAACAGTCCTGTTAATTTTAAACAATCATCGACATGTGAACGTCATATCTCGCATTAATCTGTAACTATATCATAAAAAAAACAACGTTTTTCATATTGACGATCGATTAATTTAATTGTCGTTTCCCTCTAACAACAGTTATACTCTCCGCAACGTTTAGAACCAAACTTCAAGTAGGTCTACGCTAAAATTCCAATGATATTATCTAAATGCTTGACACCTATTTAGGTCCTTCTCTTGATATGTCTCTGCTGTCATGGATGCAACATATTATTCACATTGCTGCATCTAAGTTTTGAACTGGTACTCCACAGTTCTTACATTGAACGTTTGATGAACTCACCTGAAACGATAACCTTTGTAGTCTTGAAATAATATGTTTCCCCATCAGTATATACACAGGTATATGTTCCTTCGGCGTGAATGGTGACATCTGGGAAAGTCATAGTCCCATCTACGGAAAACTTGATAAATGATTGAACTCTCTGATTTTGTCGCATCTGTTCATCAGATAAAAACATTAATATTTCAGAGCTAGTAATGTCGCCAACTTTCCAGAGAAGGGTCATTGTTTCTATGTCATGACCACAATTAATGTCCAATCGTGTATGTACGACAGCAATTTTTTCCATTACTTCCATTTCTTGCCAATCCATTGCAGTTGGATTACTGATATCTATGACCAAGGTGCTTTCCGTACTCTTGGAACCTAACGCTGGACCACTTGCTGAACAGCTTACCGCTGTTAATGGCTTTTGTAAATGGTTAGTTATATTTAACACAGAATATGAAGAATACGTGAATCCTCTACTAGATGTGCTGAATCCATCGACTTCCATTTCTTGTTGACGAGGACTAAATTCCCACGAAAGTGTTACGGCTGGTCTAACATTACTGTAACTGCAACTTAATGTATCTGCTTCTAAGGAGTTTACAAGACAGAGGCTGGTGTTAGGACAAGCACTAACACTGGGATGAAGTTGACCAGCATTAACTGTGAAAGAGAGCACGGTTTTTATTGTTTTAATAGCAGGAATAGTTAGTGGCTTTATACGAGAAGTGGTCGCATGCGCGTGTGTGTGAGAGAGGGGTGGGGGAGGGGGAAGGAAGGAAGGAAGGGAGGGGGAAGGGTACATGGGACACTAATCTGCGAGCTTCGATTTATGTCCCTGTCTTAAATTTACAATTAATTATGTAATATCTTAAATTATGCACAAACAACATTTTCTTTATAGTTACAAAGAAATGATATTTCAGAACATTTTCTTCCGTGTATGAACACAAGCATTATGTAGCAATACAATTTGTGGACCCACAACATAAGTTGTGTATAGAAAGATGAGATGTTGTTAAGTTACAGTAAAGTCGTCATTTGTGCAGGAACACCAGATTTATATAGGGTTACCAAAAGAAATAATGTCTGTGGAAGAAAGTTTCTTCGCCGGCACAATTATTTGTTAAAGTGTACCATCACATTTTCCTGTAATAGTTGCATTACTAAATGTGAAGTGACAACGGGGGTACGACTCTATTCGTAGCAGGAAGAGTATTCACGCTATTATAAATTTCCTAGCTTACACTTACAGTTAATCCTAAAACACAATTCTACTTTTCTGTGGTTTATATCATTAACCTAATCGAGTTATGGGAACAGATGTGTGGGGGTTAATAGGGTCAATCATGAAGCTCTTGAAAAAGTTGAGGAGACCAGCCTTTTGACTAAAAGATTCCTTTTAGAAATATACTATCAATTTGCATTGGACGAGCTAACTAACAGCAGACACAGAGCACAGAGGCAGAGAATCATTCAGTTTGTACTGAACTATGAAGCAATGAGGAATATAATAAATATATACTTACATATTGTTACAACGTTAACTTCAAAGTTCTTGAAAATTCTTCCACTGTCAACCAGAGTTACCAAAAACACACGATCATGTGCGCTGGAGACGTTTGCTATCATTAGTGTTCCATTTTGGAAAACATCATAACTCCCGTTGGTGTAGCCCACCCCTGATGTTGTATATTCACCATTCTCATGTCGTTCCCTTCGAATAATTAAATTAGCTGCAACGGCGGGTGAGTCGTACCAGTACACTCCACGAAAGTCAGGTGGAAATGTACATGACACCGTTGCACCGTGCCCGAATTGTACATACTGTGTGTTGTCACAGGTCCACGATATTGGCTCTGTAAGAATAAACATGGTCGCGGGAAACATTAATTCTTGACCTTACCTCCTTTGGGTTTTGACATGTGGTGTAGACTGACGATGACTATACAAAATGCAAGAAAATGTTTACAACAATACACTACTAAACGAAATATTTAATGTAACTTACTATGAATAGCGAGTCAATTCAGACAGAACGGTAGATTTATGTGGATGTGTACTTGATCAAACGACAGACATCTTAAAAGATCAAAGCAATATCATTTATTTTCAAAGGAAATTATTGATTTAACCAGGAAAATAATCGTTTACAGATAATACGACTATTTTACAGCTGCATTTACCTATGTGTTGGATCTTTATGGCATTCTGACCAAGAAAAACTTCACATAAAATGATAGCAATCGTTCCAATCAAGGCGTTTATGTGACAATAATTTGGTTGCTCCTGCTGAGTAGGCTTTCCATGAGCCGTTTCATCCAGTACGAAAACATTGTGTTCGCTAATTTAATGTACTAGGTATGAAGAGGCAAAGACACATTTTCGTTCCTATTTTAAGGGTGAGGGAATTTAAGGTTGATGCTTGTATTGATATGCCTTTCATTACACCATACAGGCTGTACCCTCTGTTAGGATTCGAAGTTCAGTGTGGACGGGGCATAGGCGTTGGAGACCAATTTGATTTTTTTTTTGGGGGGGGGGGGGGGCTGTAATGACCAACATTTTTCGCGCGCCTTGCGCGGGTTCAAAATGTAAATGTGCATATCATTAAGGCATGAATCTTTTATAACATCGCATGCCAATAGCATACAAATCGTTTGCAGTGTTATAACCCATCCATATTAGTTAGAATTATTAGGGAAGTCGGTACAATAATCAGGATAATAATAATAATATAAGTTTAACCATTGGAAAACATATTGCAAATTAGATTTCTTTCAGTAGGTGCCCGAAAAATTCTAGCGTATTGCCCGAATTTTTTCAAATATATTTGGTTGGGGGCTGAAGCCCCCTCCCAGCCCCCGCCTCCTACGCCTCCCGGGAGGGGAGGCGATGGCACACAATTTGATAACATCTGTACTTGATAGGGGATAAGGGGGTAGGTTTCTCCATCCCTTTGAGATATTTTATTCGGTCAGGTGGTTTAGATTCAAAATGGTGTTATCATGTTCCTTCGTTTTAACTACATTTATATGTACGATTATGTGTACGTGTGCTATAAAATGGAAGCTATTTTCTTTGGAGGAACATTTGGGGAGGGTAGGGGACACATGTCTCCATGCTCACAGTGGCTACTTCGCTGTATATGTTCAAGATATCAAACCGATAGAAACACATATTAGTACATGTGAGACAACATACGCTGCTCTCTCATATTTCTTTGTTGACCCAAATTGAGATTTGTGTTTTGAAATAAGACAGGTCTAAGACTAGCTCCCATACGACACACATAAATTTGACTTAAATTCCCAATCACTGAATCAAACTTATGCTCAGAATAGCTATTGAGGAAAACCTTCTGAGAGGCAGATCATATTGTTCTATAAATACAAAGACTCCTATCCAGTTTCATACATATCAAAGCTACTTTGGCAACATTATGGCTGTCCACCATTAGTGCACTGAAAATTCTTGGGGATAGGGGGTAAGTTCCCCCTTCCGGTCACGCCACTGGTTATTCAGCGGAAAATGCAACTTTAATCAACGCGCAGTCCGATGCGCTCACAGTCCAATATATGGAGCAATAATGTAGTTGTATTAAAGGACATGCGACACGAAATAACAAAAATCTAGACACCATTAAAATATGTAACAACAATCCCAAGTCGAATTTGATGGTTTTCTTTTTTTGGGAAAAATTCCTTCTGATTCAAAATTGGGGAATTATAACCGCTCATATCAGGCCATCGAATGCCAGCTAATTTCGTATTCATCTTTGATGACATAAAGGGTTGGAGCGCAGAACGTCGATAAAGTTGTCACTTCTGCGCAGGAATTCACGCTAATACCGAAAACAACCATGGCAGTGCCATATTTTCCTCTCAATACTGAAATACAGAGGTCAGATACTGACGAAACTAGCAATAATGATGGTGAAAATATTGCCAATCCACAAACTGTACCTGGCGGAGATATTCAGCCTTACATGTATGAGCTTGAAACGGATGAATCCGATACGAGTCCGATGGCGAGGGCCATGCTAGAGGAAGCAATGTACACGGCGGCGATGATGCTAATCGCCTATGGAATTTGGACGGGTACGTACTTTATTAATGAAGAATACGTGAGTTAGTCGAACATTTTCCCCCAATCATCAGCGAAGTTTGGAAAAAAAAATATATCAGTGTCCTTTATCACAGTACCAAGATTGTTTGCATCCTGATGTGATTATACTTAGTAATCGAACCCGCCCGACTACTTACAATATTAGGATTAAGAAATTATTACGTCCCTGCAGTAGAAACTTTTGAGTTTTATAGCTCAATACTATATTTTGAACGAAATTACTTCGGTGCAGAAACGTGCACCTTGGGTGCAATCTTTCATTGGGCTCTTGCTAGAAAATAGCTCTATTAGTGCTTTATTGAGCACTTTATGTTTTTAAGAGTGATATACAAGTGATATAGTCGTGCTACATATTTGTAGACAGCAATAAACAAAGTTGTCATAGGCCTAACAAATTCAGCCGTTTTGAGAGTAGTGAATGGCACTTAATCAAGCTAATTAGTAAACAGTAAGCTTTTCGTCCGAAATGATTCATATTCTTAGATTATCATCCAAATGAATCACTAGTGTGAATTTGAGAGGGATCTATACCGTGTCACATGTCCTTTAAGAACAGCCTTTATTGTTGTATGTATATGTTAACGAATATATAACGACCTTTGATCAATTGTCTTCTAGTTTCGCTTTCATGCAGATCGTTATATACTCACCCTTAGCATAACATAATGAGTGTTTGCTATATGGTTTGTAGTCAATTTACCAAATGTACCATATGTTATTCACAGTATGAATTGTGATAGCTCAAACTATCTAACGATACCAAAGGTTCAGTTGTTCACTTCCTACCACAAAAGTGATCAATATATATAAGTAGAGCAAGTACGTACTATAGTATACATATATGGTAACCTATACAGCATGTTGTTACGGGAGTTGTACGCATGTGCGGCGATCACAAGACAAATGGAAACAGCAGCTATTCTTCTACGCAGAAGTTGCACTGGCCCGATTCACGTTTGTAAGTGTTCGATTATCCCATCTTCTACTGTTGCTAATTCCCCTTCTTTTCAGGTTACGTTCTTACTATATATATAAATATATAATTTATTTTAAGTTTAATTATTAGAATCAGTATTAAATCATTATCAAGCGTCAATCTTGAAAAATCACAATTCAATGGAAAGTAAAACGTTGAGCCATATAATATATGGACGCTAAATTAACTATTAAATCATTATCAAGCGTCAATCTTGAAAAATCACAATTCAATGGAAAGTAAAACGTTGAGCCATATCATATATGGACGCTAAATTAACTTTTATATTTGATGTTACTTCAGAAAAAAGCTGTTTCAAATTAGAGCTAGTTAACTATTATTAAGTTACTTGATTTACCTGAATTGACTTGCAACGAAAAGATACAAGCAGCGCAAAAGATTCCTCCGATGATATGCATTATGGAAAGGTTCCATGAAACATAAGCACATGTATTCAAGAATGAAATGTGGTTAAAGCTCTAATGTAATGAAATTCAACATGGAGCTCACAGTTCGTTTGAACGTAGTGTTATGAATGCAGTAGTATAACCAACTGACGAAGAAACTTCCGTCGTTACATACGTATGGATAACTCTGATACTACAGTTGGAAGTCTGACCCCGTGACCTCGAAGATAGATCAACGAACGTGCATATCATTAATTTTGAATTTCTCCGCATGTGTAAGTAAAGTAGGTTCTACGATTCACTTACAGAATTTTCAGACAATGAAGGTTTACAACTTACCAAAACCTTACAGGATGAATAAAAGTAATTTCAATAAATAGTTCCAACAAGAAAATAGTTTCAACACGAAAATACTCTCCTACATGAAGTTAATGACGGCCAGTCACAAAACGATTACTTCGACTTGAGCGGCTTTGTTGCTTTCGCCGCCATTTTGAAATGAGGTAGACCTTCGCTATATAGATATATTCCAATCAAGAATGTTAGGTTTTGTAGCGTGAAAATAACTGATGTTGTGTTTTTTTGTAAACAAATTTCGTCCCTGATTCTGATGTATGAGTAGGTAAAATGTGGAATTACTGTGATCTGCATATGGGAGGGGTTAAAGTGGCAAGAGGGGGGGGGGGAAGGGAAATGACGTTTTTGCTTCCTGACAAGACCACTGGTGGTAATTGTGAAGGTAACACAAACTTCCATGAGTATGTTGTCAAAATTGGATGCCTTAGGAAAGGGGTCACATCAAATGTCGACTATAGCCTACCTAGGTAACAGGGCCTAGAGCAAAACTTCTTACTAGTTGCTTTAGGCTATTGTAAGGAATTTCCACAAAACCAAATGATTTATACTTACCCACATACCGTAGTTCCACAGTAGGCCCTACCCAGTGAGATTCTGCAAAGCTGGGTACTCATCTGTTGATAATATCCATCAAGGACCATCAGTTAGCAGTTTTCCAGTCAATACCAATATTTTTTATTGATGTATCACACTACATACAGTTACCACTTGTTAATAATGGAGTGAAGTACTGGGGCTTGGGTAGGAGTGTGGTGTTTAGGGGAAGGGTGTGGTGTTTAGGGGTATTTGGGAGGGCCTTTGGTGGGTTTACGGTTGTTGAAGAAAGGGATGTGGTGCTTAGGGGATTTGGGGATGGGTGGGGTGTGTACCAGCTTTGGGAAGGGCTAAGGTATTTTGGAGGGTTGAGTTGGTTTTGTCGCTTTGGGATGGGGACTATGACTAAAAGCTGACTTACAGTAGACAGGCCTTGTTTGATACATTACGTACTATGGATACTCTGACCAAAGATTTTTAGTAGGGCCTGTTTTCTTCTTCTTTTGCACATGCATAGAGACAAACATTAGTCAACAGTGGGAAGAGAGTTGCCTGTTTTTTTTTTATTAATCTTGTACTGTAACAATAAAGTACTTTAAGTGACAGACAAAAATAACTTTAAAAAACATGACAGAGACATGACAGAGCAAAAACAGTTCAGGTGGCAGGATGGATATTTTTTAACAAACTTTTGCACCTTAAAGTCTCAATTAACCTAATTGATTCATGGGAACAGATGTATGGGGATACAGAGGGAACAATCATGAACCTGTTAAAAAGGTTGAGGCGACCAGAATTTTGACTAAAATATTCCTTTGAGAAATATACTATCATGCGTTGGACGAGCTAACCAACAGTAGAAACAAAGCGCAGAGGCAGAGAATCATTCAGTTTGCACTGAACTATGAAGCAATGAAGAATATAATAAATATATGCTTACATATTGTTACATCGTTAACTTCAAAGTTCTTGGAAATTATTCCACTGTCTACCAGAGTTACCAAAAACAAACCATCATGTGCGCTGGAGACGTTAGCTATCATTAGTGTTCCATTTTGGAAAACATCAAAACTCCCGTTAATATATGCCCTTCCTTGATGTTGTATATTCACCATTCTCCTGTCGTTCCCTTCGAATGATTGAAGTAGCTGAGTTGTACCAGTGAGTCGTACCAGTACACTCCACGAAAGTCAGGTGGAAATATACATAACACCGAACTATACATACTGTGTGTTGTCATAAGTCCAAGATAATGTCTCTGTAAGAATAAACATGGTCGCGGGAACATTAATACTTGACCTTTACTGCTTTGACATTTTACATTTCGTGTAGAATATGATGATAATAGAAATTGCAAGATTGATTGTAATTTTTTTCTTCCATTTTCATGCATATATTACCATGTTTACAGTGAAAAAACATATATAACAATTGATAAGAAAATGGTGGAAGGGCTTTGAAGCCGAAACTATTACAAGAAGCCCACCATAACATAATTAATTACAAAGTGAATGTAAATAAAAGGGAAAATAGAAGAATAAGGAGAGGATTTAGCCCCACCCCACCCATCATATTGACCCATCCCTAACTTGCCCAGAAGAAAAGAAATGGAGCAGTCAGTCGGGATAAAATAGATAGATGTGAAATAGAACGTAAACAAAAATGGAGATGAAAATACATAAGGGTAAACTAGAAGTGTTCATATTTAGATGTAAGTGTCTTTTTTAGCTTATCAGAAAATGCCTTTACGGATTTTGCGTTTTTTATTGAATCACAGATTTGATTCCAGAACTTAGTACCATCAGATAAAATTGAGCGTTGGTAAAGCTCAGAATTAATGGGAAGAGAAAATAAGTTTTGGGAGGACCTGGTATTGTGGGAAATGTGTATTATGAGTGAAAGAAATGAAAATTTTGGAATATCTTGTAACTGTTGCTTAACAAATTTAAGAATGAATATAGCGCAATGGTGTCTGTGGATGTCAAAAATATTAAGTAAAAACCTTATATGGTAAAAAGAGAGGATGTATGTGCTCTAAAACTTGGATTGGGAGATAATACGAACGGCCTTTTTCTGGAGTATGAATAATTGATTTAGATGAGAGGGGTGAGCATTAACCCACACTAGTTTGCAATAGCTTAAATAAGGATGAATGCGAGTATTGTATACATTCTGAAGGATATAACTAGGTACAAACTCTTTAATTTTATAGAATACCCCAATTATTTTAGAAATAGAAGTCTTTATCTAATTAATATGAGAAGACCATTTTAATAAATGGTCAATGTATTAACCTAAAAATTGTATGGTATTAACACCTTTGATATGGGTATTATCAATCAATATATCAACATTTTTCATATTCTTATGATGAGGATGAAAAAAGTATCAAATTAGTTTTGCTGATATTCAGTGATAACTTATTTACTTTAAACCAATTAGCATTTTTTTTAAATTCGGAGTTGATGACTGAAATGATATTATCAAAACTGTTGTGCTTATTTAAAACACTGGTATCATTAGCAAAATGTGTAAAGTGTAAAAGATGTGTGCTATGGGTAATATCATTTACATATAGCCAAAAGAACAAAGGCCCGAGGATGACCCCTGGGGCACACCGCAATTTATATTATGATACGATGAATAATAACTATTATCAATGGACACGAGTTGTTGTATGTTGGATAAGTATTTAACAAACCAATTGTGAGCCACTCCTCTAATACCGTGATGAAGTAATTTAGTAACAAGAATGTGATGACTGACATTATCGAAGGCTTTCGATAAGTCTATAAATATGCCTAATGAGTACTCCCTATTGTTAAAACCATTGATGATATATTGTGTGACATCTAAAGCTGCCATTAGCAGTAGAGCGGCCTTTACGAAAACCAAACTGTCTATTGCTGAGTGTCTTATTTTTATCAAGACATTTAATGGTGCTATTGTAAATAATACGTTCCAGGATTTTTATGTTAAATATGAAAGTACTGGGATGGGTCTATAGTTAGTAACACATAAAATCTCACCACCTTTAAATATCGGAGTGACTTTAGCTTCCTTGGAACGAAGTGGTACAACACCAGTTGAAATTGATGAAGTAAAAATAATGTAAGAAGGAGCTGCTAAAGCAAAACGATTATCTTTGAGAAAATTAACAGAAATATGATCAGTACCATACGCACGTTTTTTTCATATTCATAATTAAGTCATTAATTTCTGTGTAATAAGTTGGTATAATAGAAAATGCTTACAACAATATACTACTATACGAAATATTTGATGTAACTTACTATGAATAGTGAGTCAATTTAGACAGAACAGACTTATGTGGATGTGAATTTGATCAAATGAGAGACATCTAAAAAGATAAAAGCAATATAATTTATTGAGAAAGGAAATTATTGATTTAACAAGGGAAATAATCGTTTAAACGGATTCGACGATAATTTTACAGCTGTATTTACCTGTGTGTTGGATCATTATGGCATTCAGACCAAGAAAAAAGATAGCAATCGTTCCAATCAAGGCATTTATGTGACAATTATTTGGCAGCCCCTGCTGAGTAGGCTTTCCATGAACCGTTTCGGTACGGTGGTTTAGATTCAAAATGGTGTTATCTTGTTCCTTCGGTTTAACTACATTTATGTGTACGATTTGTGTGCGCGTGCTATTAAATGAAGCTATTTGGCGGAGAAATTGCCGGAGGGGAGGAAAGGAGACACATGCCTCCATGCTCACAGTGGCAACGTCGCTGTATATGTTAATGATAACCGTTAGAAACACATATTAGTACATGTGAGACAATATATTCTGCTATCTCATATTTCTATGTTGACCCAAACTGAGATTTGTGTATTGAAATACGACAATCTAGGTCCCATGATACGACACACGGAAATTTGGCTTAAAGTGTCAATCACTGATTCAAACTTAAATAGTAAGGAAAACCGTCTGTGAAGCAGATCACATTGTTATATAAAAACAAGAATCCTATCAAGGTTAATATATATCATAACTGCTTTGCCAACTTTTTGACTGTCCCGACAAGGCTCTTAAATTTCTTGGGGTAGCCTATGTGGTAAGTGCCCCCATCTGTTTACGCCACTGGTTATTCAACGCTAAATGCAGCTTTAGTCAACGCGCAGTCCGGGGCGATCACATTTCATTTGACGGATTAGTGATGTAGTTGTATTAACCATAGCCATTTTATCGTTTTAGGTATATGTACACGAATATAAAGCGACCTGTGATCAATTGTCTTCTAGTTTCGCTTTTATGCGGATATAGAATTGTATGCAGGTATATAACAAATGTTATAACATAACATATTCAGTTGTTCACTTCCTGCTGCAAAAGTGCTCAATACATAGAAGTAGAGCAAATAGGCTACATAGTATACTAATATGGTAACCTACAGCATGTTGTTACGCTAGTTTCACGCCGGTGTGGCAATCATCAGACAACTTGACGCAAACGATCGTGTAACCTGATTTCTGTCTAGCACGGCTGCGCGGTCTGTTACCATGGCGACACTTTGAGATGTGCTCAGTTTCGTTTTGTTTATTCTGTCCTTTGTAGGCCTACGTAAGATTTGCCTGCTCTTTTTTTCTACGCAGAGGTTGCACTGGCCCGACTCGCGTTGGTATGTGTTCGATTCCTCAACTATCACCCAGCTTATACTGTGGGCTCATTTCCCTTCTTCTTAGGTTCTTTTCTAGGACTTGTTGGGTAATACAGAAGATTCATACCCGATTTTGCGGCGATTGCATGACCTTTGACCGACTGCACAAAGAAGGGAGCACCTAATAAAATTATATGGGGGGAAAGCCAAGCGAGATCTTTCGAAACATTAAAAGGTTCACTAATTAAATCCCCAATATTACACTTGCCTAACTTGGAAAAATATTTATACTCCGAAGCGATGCATCAGACATTGGAATTGGGACAGTGTTATTGCAAGTAGAGGGAGAAGAAACATTCCCTTTGGAATTTGCCAGTAAGAAATTAACTAAAGCACAAAAGGGTTATTCGGTTACAGAAAAGGAGTGCCTGGCTATAGTATGGGCCGTTCAAAAATTTGAACCATACCTTTTTGGTAGAGAATTCAGAATTCAGAATTTCAGACTGATCACCAACCAATCGCTTGTCTCAAAAGAAACAAAATCGCAAATGGAAGAATCCTAAGGTGGGCACTTGTACTACAGCCATATAGGTACAAAATAGAAGTCATTAGAGGAAAGGATAATGTAGGAGCGTTGAAAGATGCAAGAAAAGTAGAGGAAAACGTTTGTTGCAAATTGACGATGTGACGTATTATGATTTGTTGAATGGAAAGGAAATGGTATAGTGAAATGTGTAAATAAGAAAGGGAAAAAACTGTTGTTTCGTTGATAAAAGTGAAACTTCCTAATTTAACAAAAGTAATTTTATTAATTTAGTAAAAACAAAAAAAATGTAAACATTTTTCTTGTTAAGAGTGGAGGTGTTGTGATGGTTAAAATGAAACGTATAGGGTTATTTCCACTAGTCATAGAATAATAAGCATAATATGCAAGGTGTTTGGAGCGCATCCAACAATAAATGCCAAAACGTTTTGTTACGGAGCGAGGCGCGCTAAATAAAACAAAAGGTCTCTTACAAAGTATGAATGCTTGAAACACATGCCCCTAATTGCAAGCATTACTTCCAGGTGGAATGGGCAAATGGAATGGGCCACAGGGTTTTGAAACTTCACTTCACTCTTAGCATCTAGGCAGAGTAGGCGGCGGTTTTAGGCGTTAGTAAATAGGGCGTCGATCACAGTATATATGTCGTGGAGACAGGCCTAGGGTATATATTACCGGGAGAGGCTACATTGTCTGGGTAGACGGTAAACTTGTATTGATATCCGATTGAGAGTACCCTTCACCGACCGAATGGAGGCACCTGCGCCATGCCGTGACTCAGAGGCTGTCTAGACCTTTTTACTATACCATTTCCTGGGAGACGAAACTCAGTCCTCCGTTTTGTTGTTAAATACTGGGAACGCTAATCCAGTGTCTGTTTAGTTTAGAGAGGAGGCACGAGACGGAAGATCCGTGCGTAGCGGCCAAGGTTGAGGCCCTCCCTCCGTTTGTAGTGTGTATTGGACGATAACATCATCTATAGTTGTACACGAAGAAAACGTTATTTAAAAGAAATATCGAATGACGCCAGATTAGTTAGCAAGAGAATTGTCGTGGAGAAAAAAACCGACTTCGTTAGTAAAAAGGAACATTTTCTGTAAATTAAAAGAAGAGCATCGAAAACGTTAAGTAATTATGTTATGTAAAAGAAAGTTAATGTAGCAAAGCCACACATACGTACTTTCACAGTTCTAGTTCTTTTTGGTACTTTCATGCTTGAGAGATTTATGTGGTTGTTGAATTGCTGCTTAAAGAGTCCTCCTGAAATGGA
>KN886807.1:11394-35744 GCA_000934455.1 Apostichopus parvimensis
GTTTTTGGCGTTCTCATATGTGGTACCAATACAAATTACCTTTTAAACTCAATACAACATAAATATGGTAGTAGAAGGGCACTGCATATTGGTAAGCACAGAAATACACTATAGGAATTACTAGGTCTCTCTTCCAGTGGCGCCTTCAAGTGACCAATCGAGAATGGGCTACAACAAATCGCTGGTTGTATGTTACAACATGTTTCCATTGTAGAAACCCTCACTACCGTTACAACACAAACGGAATCTTCACAGGTGCGCGATACCGAGGAGGCCCTTTAGCAGTCTTTCCTATTGAAACTCGTACATGCGTCCAAAGTAGCCCCTTAAGTTATAATAATGTGACGCGGTACATCAAAGTTGTCTTTTCTTTTGCCTTTATAATCCTACTTTAATCTTTTTATGTGTCCAGCGGACAAATTAGGTCTTGAAGCAGCCTAAACATAAAGACTGATTTAGTATAGTTGGAGATAAATTAATTTCAGAAGAGGCCTCGAGCACCCACGAACGATGGTCAAGTTATTTTTAGCAGATTAAAGAGATTGGAAAGGTTTCGACTCTTGAACGGAATACAAAGGTGAATAAAGCGAAAGCGCTATCCACTCATGACGACTATAGAGTTCCTTTATAGAGAGGAACTCTACACAGTAGACCAGACCGGAAGAAATGTCTTATTAAATTTGGAGATGTCCGTGATATATGAGGAGAGCGACTAGCTAAGGAAGCGGGGAGGGGAGAGGATAGGAGGAAGCATGTGAGGAGAAAGGAAACATGTGAGGAGAGGGAAAGCATGTGACGAGATGGAGGGGAAGCATATGAGGGGAGGGGAAGCATATGAGGAGAGGGGAAAGGGTACAGGTAAAGTTAATGTGATAGGGTGAGGTAGGGTATGGGGAAATGGTAGCAGAAAGGAAGTGGAGAGGGACTGAAGGGACGGGAGGGAGGGGTTGCAAACCTATTATAGCATATTATGCTAACAACCTTGCTATAAAGAATGAATAAAATCAACGCAAAGAATTACCAATAACTGCAAAGTCATGTTTAGTACTTTATTCCAATAAGACAAAATATCTAAAACTTTCACCACAATGACCCTAAATTTTCACCTACATAGGCAAATCTTTCGGCAAACTGCTATCTCGCTACAATTTGTAGATTATTGCAAATGTCTCTAGTGGATAATTAAACAACATATTTGGTTTAAATCTCTTAAGACTATTTGGTTCACTTTTATAGCTTGTCCCTATATGATATGTGAAGTTTTATGTTTATTCTTTTTCTTCCTAAGACAAAAATGTTGAAAAGCTTGATTCTCATGGTTACAAATCTCACTTGAATTTAATTAGATATACTTATTAAGATTAGATGTTATCTAATTTAAAGATGAATATGAAAAGAAAATGAAGAATTGCCTGTATGTAAGAAAACAATTTTGAAGAATAATTTCACATCAACAGAAGATTTCAATCCAAATTTACAGAAAAATAGTTGTCTGGACGATGTGTTCAAAATATGAGTATTACATGCATAAAACGATATACACTGCAAAAAAACCCCAAAAGAACATCAAATGGCATCAGTATTGTCCCTAAATATGCTAGAAAAGTCAAATTAATGGTCACTCATATGCAAACAAGCATCTTACTAAAATATCAAAGCATATTTCTGTCTCTGAGACATATTCTTTTTTTTTTAAATTTAGCACTCCTTACTTTCTAAGAACAAATTTCAGAACCTGAGGTAGATGTCAGAACCTACACAAAGATTCTTTTGAAAACATCATAACCACTTTGTAACCTTCATTTTGAGGTATATAGAGGGGAGGGGGATACTCACTCACACAAAAATAACATGGTTCCCACACTTTTAAGCAAATAAAATTCCAGACTCTTTCAAGACCAAAACAAGGCTTACGGTTTACTTTGGGAGCCAACAATTAATGAAGATCTAATGTTGGGCTACCTATATGGAGCTCAACAATATTTCTCCTACAAAAATCATGCTAACTGCTTTCTGTTAATTTTTGGTGAATGGGGAGGGGGATTCAAAGTACCAGGAACCACAAACATGAAATACTGTTGCAATAGCTTTTCACCAAAGTTTGATTCTTAACATTAAGACAATTTGATAACAAGAGAAATAAATCGCTACAAACGCAACCAGCTGTTTGAAATGTGTTCATTTCAGAAATTGAAGACATTCCCTTTTGATCCTCATGCTGATCTAACGAAAAAAATAAAAAATAAAAAGATTAAATCATCATAACTTTAATTACAAGAAATTGTTGAATCTGTTTTTTTACAAACAGTTGGCTTTGGTAAACATGAAAGACATGAAAATATCAACATAAAATATCAACATAAAATAACTAACAAAGATGATGAAGACGGTATGATATTTTATTACTTTTTTTTTATTAAAATGCATTACTGATTAATCAATATGCATTTGAATGTATGTCTAAAGATATCGACACTGTACATACACAGTCATATTAAGAGACTGTGTTGGAAAGATCATAGATAGTTACTCAAAATATGCTAGAAAAGTCAAATCATGGTCACCCATGTTGAAACTTCAACAGACATTTTTAATACCATTCTTAACTTCACAGTCCCTCACAGAGTCATTTCCATTGGCCATCCAAAAGGATTGGGAATAATTTTAAAAGATGCTAACTATTAAATGTTTACTCTGAAAAAAACTTTGGCAAGTTTTAGCATGGCAAAGGTTTGGAGGCCATTGTGTGTTGACCTATTACATAACATAACCCTGTCTATGAATGGATAAAAGCGCATAAGGAAATGTAAGACATAAACCCCCAAAAACATTATCCATGTTGAGATGAGCTTTGAACTGATGAGGAAACTTTCCAGATATTACTCTTAGAGAGTAGAATGCACACATACTGGTACCTCTGTTGCCATGGTTTCCATGTAGCACTCTGCTTCAAGAAGTCTACCATATTGGACAATCGAGACAATTGTCGTTTTAAGCATTAACCAATTAATGGGTCCAAAAGTTGTCATGGACAAAACTTTTGTTTTGGTAGCTTACAGAAAGCTTTGCAGAACTGATATCATATAATTTTTTGTATCATTACACAAAAAGTGCAAGATTAATATCAAAATGCGGTTTAAGTAAAAGTTAATTTTTTTTTGTAGGTCAAGGGGGATTTAGAAAATGCTAACAGAGAGAAAAACCTCTTGGTCAAGCACCCAAACATATATAAATATGTACACCCAAACATATGTATGTACAGCACATGAAAAGTACACATATGTTTCAGTAGCATTGATATGTATCTACAACACATGTAAAGAACTCTATAGCTGGTGACATGGCCCAAACACAATTTGAATGGTTCCATATTTAATATTATATGAGATACAGTTCTTGACAGTAAAAAATACTACAGATACTGAGTTTCAAACGAGCTCTTCGCAAAACCACACATATCGACAGGGAAAAATTGATCCTGTATCACAACACAACATCCTATGTAAAATGGTCAATTCCTATGTAAAATGGCCAAATTGCTATGCAAAATGGTCAAATTGCTACACAAATGCAAAGAACTTTTTTCTTTGAACACAGGAACCGTAGTATTTTACTACCAAATTTCACAACATTCAAAAGTGCCGCACTAAACTATTACCGGATACATATATGTTTTGCCTTGATTTAGCACTTCCGAGTGAAAAAAACATAAAACAACCAGAAAAACCTCAAAAACCCATACAGAATGTAAAGACAAAGGAAATTAAAAGTATTTAAAATAATAGAGATAAAGACATGAACAGTATTGTTCTATTAATACCAAGCATTGTTCTTAACTGGTAAATACAACAACCAAAAAAAAACCTTAACTCCATTATCACTGACCTTTCTTGTGCAATAACTGCTAATATATATTCATGCATAATATTTGGCAATTGAATGTTGGACGTTCTAGGTTCTATTTATAACCTTTGATAACAACTTAGAAACTTGCAATATATACATATAATATTACCAATTATCTTGCATTATTACACTGAATCATACAGCTACCAGATCATGGTTACATAAATTTTGGAAAAATTTGAACTTTCCAGAGCAAATGTTGGTTTCAATTTTTTTCTTCAGCCATACAACAGCAGTGTGTTCAGCCAAACCCCAACATTAAATTACTTTCAAAAACAATGTTACCAGATGTCAGATAATAAATATCTCTGATTTTGATAATTATCACAGATAATAACGATGCTGCATACAGCTTGTGTTGTTTATCTTTCGACTTTTTTAGGCAAATTATCTCAAAACGGGACAAAAACATATTGCACGATTTGAGGTACACCTCGGCATGAAGTTATATATCTCATAACGATATGATGTTCAAAAGCATAAAACTCTGCAATAATGAGATATCAATGTTATCATTTCATGTTGGAAAAAAATAATACATATTATTATAATATTGAAAACAAATAATATATATATATATGATAATATACTCTGTTATTATAAAGCTAAATTTGGTTGCAATTTTTTTCGCCCCCCAGGAGCACATGAAATTGCACAGAGGAGTCGTACGCAAAGAGTGCTGTTGGTCTCTGCAATATCGTAGACTGAAGACACTGGCAAAAGTGTAATTGTTTTACATCTTGATAAAATCTCTGTTAAGAGAATAAAGCAGAAGAAGAAAGAAAAAAATTATTTATAGAAAGTAGATATTAATCTGAGAAAATATTTGAGAATTAATCTTGTTATAACCTATAGCCCAGAAAATTTGACAAATCTGCATAAAACGTTTTCCTTTCAAATTAAATTATATTTCTCATCGGTGTGATACAGAGAGTAGTCCATTTTGTGCCATCCTATTTTCTTAGTTTTTGGGGGGCAGTGATACAGTATCGAAATATCTGTGACAAGCTACTTTCTATGTAGCTATTTTTAAAACACAAGTATGTCCCTTATTCTCTAGTAATGAACCATCAGACAATGAAACAGCCCCATGCAAACAGTTAAGTTTGGGAAACTAAATTATGTCAAAATGGTGAAAAACAAACAGTCTTTCATGCTTGCATTAACATATATAATACAATACAATACATGACAATACAATACAATACACGACAATACATTACAACACAGTATAATACAATATAATATCAAAATGCAATTGGGATAGGGCATCATAAGTTTAGAACTTTTTACTTCACGGTTGGAATAATAAAACTACAAAAGTTATGCCTGGATGTTTGTCATATTGTAAACCTGTGATGTCATAGCGCAACTAGAATATGAAAACTCTGACTTTCTCTTTGTTCTTTATTTTGAGATAGAATGTTAAATAGTGCTGGACACTGAAACCAATATCATCATTATTGCATGTTGAAAGGCTCAATATGCAACGATTCAGCATTTTCTAAACAAAGACTACAAAAATCGGGCGGCTGTTATTTTGCTCAAAGTAACTTGAAACTGGACAATGCAAACCACAAACCCTTACCTTACGATACTAGACAATTCAGGTGCTCTGACGATGTACTTGTGGCCAAGTTGCCTCTCAGCTTCAAACGAGACAAATTTGATGGTAGGGGCCTCCTTGGGTCGTTTCTCTTGGGCCACTTCATAAAGCTGTGGAGAGGAAACGAAATCACTTCAATTCATTGCATCAAGGTAACAACAAGTGATAAGAGGCAATTGACGTATAGACAAAGCAAAGAAAACTAAACAATAGCAAATTAATTGTACTACAACAACAAACAGTTCCTGTACAGCTCACTTCAACTTGTTACATGTAGCCAAGAGAGAAGAAACAGTTGATTACAGTTGAAGATTACGGCAACCTACGTTCTTTTGTCTTACCAAAATTATCCACGATATCAAGTCTTTCTTTTCTTGCAACTTATCGCAGCCAAATACAAACACCAACGCTACTTCATATTTCCTAAGTTCTTGGCAATACAACGGACACCTGTGTTTTCCATGAGGGGACTATGTAATGTGGAAATGACCATTGGCCAAATTCCTGCCTAGACTTTGAGGAATCTTAAAATCTACTCATTCCCCCCTCTCCAACCCCTCACACCACTGTTTAAGGTCTTATCATGAAGCTCAGATGAGAATTTATCATCTCTTTAACTCAAAATCACAAACTAAGAAATTTGATTGAGAATGTCAAAATGTGCTATATTTGAGGTGAATTTATGAATATTTCAGTTATATGGTGAGCCTGTTAACGCCCAAGTCATTGGTGGGAGATATAACCATTCTGGTCCAGCTGTCACTCACCTTTCTCCCTAGATTGTACGGAACCACCACATCATCCTTGGCATGGAGTATCATAATGGGGCAGGTGATCTTGTCGATGCTGAAAAGAAAACATCGTTATTTAGTGGTTGATCAATACTTGGTTTGACAGTCACGATTGGAATGGTAATTGGTAGTAGACAGTCAACAGTTGCAGATGCATGAGTGTGATGCATGAGTACAGGGAAACACAACATGGCTTCAAACTTCTACTTGCTTGCTAGGATTTTTAAAAGTTGGGAATTGGAGAATATCAAAGTTTTGGGGAAATTTCATCGAGTAAGCTTTTGTATATTATGCTACTGCTGCTGCAACTACATCGCATGTGATGTGATACCTACCAAACGGAATAAGATGTTTTTTTTAAAGTCGTTCATGATAGCTATCTCTACCGCATTGATCAATGATGATGGTTGGGTTTGTGTCTCCTTCTGCTCTTCCAAAAGATGGACATGATTTGCTGATGATTGTTAACAAACTCTACTTCCCAAACAAATTTCAATTGATAGAAGAGACACAAAACTGTCTGGAATGGCTAGAATATTCATAATGCTAAATTCAAGTATTTTATCAATCCTAAATTGTTCCTTCAAAACCTCTCAAAATAGGTTGACAAAAAAGAAAAAAGAAAATCTATTTGTATGCAATGTTGACATAATTTTCATTTACCTTTCATCACTTTGGAAATACTCCGCTCCTTCTTTGAATGCATAGCGAATCAGAGAGTTATACCCGGGAACAATCCACCAGGGCTACAGAAGCGGGGAAAAAAACAGGAGACAGGGAGAAGAATTAATAAACAATCACTCTCTAAGTTGCAGCAAAGGAAAGGAGGAAACTTAAGAAAAAAAGTTAGAATGGAACATAAGTCTTAAAGGGTGTGAAGACTCACGCACAAAGAAACTTCTCATGCCCGTAATCTGACCTAGTTTCGAATGAGGTGTAACAGAAGTGGTAGACACCCCCTTCGATCCCAGAAAATACACACACAGCTTGCTACTGTCGGTAATTAGACACTAGTGTACAGTCAATACATGCAGCTACGGTTAATACCCACAACACAGTGAACATAGCAGTGATGGACAACTCAGGTCTAGATAAAGATAACAAGTTATCACGTTTCATTACTGTCTGCATTTTGTAGCAACAAGAAAAAAACTTCACTTGCAAGCAACGGAAAGTTAACTTTTTCAGATGGCAGCACAGGGTTTAGGGTGAGTCTTCAATGCCTTGAATCATGTCTCTCCTTTACAAAAGAAGAGAGAAAGGAGAAAAGAAGCCATCCAATTTTAGGTTTTCCATTCAGATTAAATTTACTTACAGCACCAAATGGATGGAATTCCACTTCATCCAAGAGATTATTAAATGGACTCTCCAGGATAAGACCTGATGGACATTTACCTGTGGAAAAAAATTAAAAATAAACCCATTTTCATATCTAACATCAATTTAAGTATCAAGCATATGCCTTACAACACATTTATACCTGATGTTCATTTGCCTGGCTAATTCCATAACAATAATGATTAAAACCCCACATGCCACTAAATTTTGGCCTCTGTGTCAGACAGCATTTGACAACGATGAAATTTCAAAACCGTACGTGAAGGAACTGTGTAAATTTCAGTCATCTTTCTGAAATTTCTCAGTCCACCCCTGTTCATGCCTTATACAACCAACCAGGTTGATTAACATATTCTTGAGTGCTTGACTGAATGATTACGGAATGCTTTTTTAATGGATAAGTCACAGAGAAGTCACATTAGTGTTACAAGTTTCAGGTTACCCTAACAAACAACAGTGAGAGAGAGAGAGAGAATATTTAACAATGGAATGAAGCTTTATCTTACTTGAAGATGATTCCAAGACTATGGCATCTTAAAACTAGAGCACCAATGGTGCAGAAGCTCATACCTTTTCGAGCTTAAAAATGTAGGGCCCACAAAACTTTATGGCCCACCAAATTTCAGGCCATTTTTCAGATTCCACCAATTTTGGGCCCATGAGGGATAACCCCCCCCCCTCCGTTAGCAGAATCCTGGCCACACCACTGGCTATAATTCCTATTTTACCCACTCTCTCAAACAATACCACTGACCTACCCTATTAAACTTTCTCCCCTCTACCTGAGCAGACATAACTTCACAAGCACTCCTTCCCAAAATTTTGGCTGGCTGCTTACATACCTCAGGCTCAAAGACTTCTAAGGATCGGCAAGTGCTGATTGGCTATAGGGCTCTCATGCTTACAGTTCAACAGTTAATAACAACTCCCAATACTGCTTTAATTCCACTAACAGCCTCTGCAGAGCTTAACCACAAATGTAAACAAACACTGCAGAGACTGGGAGACAAATTAAAGGAGCTTTGGAAAAAGGTGAAGGCTCAGTTTTTTTTAAACAATGGGGATTAACTGTAATTAATTAACTTTTGACCAAAAATTATTAGGCATCACCTGATTCATACACAATCCAACAATCATCAGTTCAACTTTGAATATGATCCATCAAAATCTTGAGGAGATTGAGATGTTTGAAAATATTACAAAGAATGACCCCCGATGACCCCCTAAATGACATTTGACCTCAATTTTCCGAACACCCATCGTAATCCTCATCCCGAGGAACGTTGTGACCAAGTTTCATTATAACTGGCCATACACTGTACGAACGGAAGCAATTTGAAAATATAGGGCCGCGGCCCGGGCCACAAAAGACCCCTAGTTGATCTTTGATCTCAAATTCATGAACACCCTGAAGGTAACACTTCCATAGTACTATCGTGACAAACCCTCAACATTGTACCGTCGAATCTGTAGGAGAAGAAGCATTTTGCGTATTTCCACAAAATGGCCCATTACGGCCCACAGGTGACCTTTGACTCCAAATTTCGGACCATCTCTGATGGCCCTATACCCAATGGTCCTTGTGTCCAAGTTTCATGAAATTCCATCAAGCACTGTGCGAGTGGGAGCGGTTTTACCAATTGTTGACGGATAGAGTGATAGAATGATAGAGTGACAGAGTGATAGACGCCGCACTGTAACAATAGCTCACACCAGCATGCTGGTATGAGCTAAAAATGTCAACAATTCTTTTTGAACGACAACAATTTTTGTCAATTTTTCCAAGCATTTCTTGCTTCTGAATAGTTAATCTTTTCGAAATGATATTTTAAATTCTGTCTAAAGAAAGCTGTGGAAGTATCACACTGATATTACTAGACAGAGTTACATCTTTCTGTAAGCTATCTTACAGGTGCACAGATGACCTCAGAGCCTGTATCCATGTTAGATAACAATTTCCATTATTATGTCAAGGGGAAAACAAAATAACAAGTAAAATTGTGACTACTAGTAATCCTAAGAGAAAAACCATATACCTACCAGCTTTACACAGATTAGCAGTAAAAACTGATGATAACCTGAGGAAAAGAAGGGAATAAAGAAAGGAAACAGAATAGTTAAAGAAAAAATAGTCTTTGCAAAAGTTTTCATAATATCAAAGAAACCAGTGTCAAGCAGTCTTTATGAAAAAGACATATTTTTTCCACATATTTTTTAGTCAATTTATTTCAGTCAAACTTCTTTTGTGACGAAAAAGTAACAAGAGCGTTAGCTGAAGAACAGAAGAGCATCATACCCTGTTCCCAAAGAGTGGCCCCATATGTAAACTTCTGAATTCTTGGTCCTTTCTTTGGCCCACCTATAGACAGTCTCCATATCATGCTGGATTTTATCTGCTGTGGCGATACCACCAGAGTCTCCAAAGCCTATGCAGAAAAAAAAAATGATGCGTACGATATCATAACAAACGTATCTTGCGTCACCGAATTTGACAGTGATTCTTCGGCCAATGTAAAAACGATGTGATACTTTTTCCATCGTTTCATAAGTATCAGAATACTCAGAGGATTTCAAGACATGCCATCAACAATTGAGGTCCTATCTACATTTAATGGTTACCACTGAGACTTATCACAGGGAGAAAGCCTTTCATTTAATATCGACTCTGAATTGCTTTAGTGAAACTCGGTGAATTTTCACCGTATGTGATGGGACACACATGGAGTCATGGACAAAACTAAACTTTCCTTGAATCTCCTCTATAGAGCCGTTCTATCTTAACTTATTATTTTTTCTCTTCCCTCAGAAGATGCCTTTATTAGTGTACAAGTCATCCAAACATGGGTTAACAGAAAAGGTCAATCTGTCAGTGTAAGCGATCAAATTATTTCAAAGGTTGGATGAAAGTATATATTTCTCGATCGATATCTGGATTAACCCGTAACTTTACCGACCTCGATAATCCACGGCGATGACGTGTACGTCCATTGAAGCTAGTAGCTTGTAGAGTAGGATGCGATGGTAGGTAGCTCTGGAAAATAAAAAACAGAAGAGAAAGAGAACACCGGGGTGAATTCACAGCTGACATGACACTAGGATAACTTCAACATTTGAATATCCTTCGTTGAACCTAAAGACACATTCACAGAGTAAGGAAACTGATTCGGGGTTTGCTTCCCAAAGATCCTTCATTCCACCATTTCTACAATATAATGGTAAACATTTAACTATGTTTTAAACAGAAATTAAAATACAGCTTGTGAGTTCCTAATATGTTCATCTTTTTGGGCAGCAATATTTGCCCACTTTAACAATTTGTTTCACACCACTTGTAAAGAAGCCAGTCTCTACCAGTTGATAACTTGGTTGCATGTGATGTGAACTGCATATGTAACCCACATCCAAAGCAAGTTTACGGTGAACACTGAATCTTTTTCCTCTGTACCGATAAACTAGCCCTCCGTCATCGCAGGTACATGACAATGAATGGATCGGGTTTATCTTTGGCTCTTCAACAATCTGGATGTTACAGTACCTATAGCTCACTCTCCAATTCAGGCAGTGAAGGTTTAATGCAGAATATCAGGTCTAGAATTTCACATTTTATCCACTTGTTATCCACAGTACTTGTACAGTAAAATGTAGTGGCCCAATAACATACGTTGATAATAAGTGGTAACACAGTGTTTTTATGTTAGGCACACAAATCACTCTAAATTTTTTGAACGGTGATTATTTCCTGAATATCATACATGTGTTTTTCATCTTAACTTCTACAGGCAGCAAAGTGCAAGAGCCATTTTTTTTCTACTCCCAAATGGCAAAATCCACGGGCCTGAAGTTTGAGGCCTTGGTATACTCAAGGCTTTTGTTAATCCTTGTACAGAGTGTAAGTGAATGAATCTACCTGACAATGTAAACAATGTACCCATACATGGCAAATATTGCAACAAATAATTATGCTCCATGATTTAGATCTAGCCAGAAGAACACATTTCTACTTATCTTCTTACCTTGTGCCAGAGTTTCCATGAAAGTAGAGAACGACTGGTTTGTCGTCTCCGAGGGCCTTGTCAAACAGTCCTGTATTCTCCTCCGAACTTCCCTTGAATCTGTGACCGAGTGATTCTGGGAGCACTTGCCTACAGAAAGAAACCAAAGCAAATTATGCAAATTGGAATAATTTAAAAATATACAAAATGGAATATTCTAACAGTTTGATGGTTGTTGACCCAAGTCCTAGTTCAACGGTCAAATTTTGAAGTTTTTCACAGTCAAAACAAAATTTAACCAATTTGTAAATATCCCTACAAAAATTAAACTCTGCTCGGAGGATATTCATTCAAAGTGCAATGTTAGGACTTCCTTATACTATTTCATGTGACTGCCTACATGTATTGTAAAGGAATGATGCTAGAACTGGAAACTGAACTAATATGAGTTTGCTACAAATGTGAACGGTAAAGGAACACCGAATCTATGACCTGGCTTAATTCAGTGGTTAAGTTGTTTACGATTTCCCAGTCGGTCAGTTCTCTGCATCTAATTACTTATATATGCTTTCAATGGTTGTCAGGATCTCAGATCTCATGCAGAATGCTTATATCTATTAATGCAGTCATAGTTTTGTCAATACTTTTAGTGAAATATGATTGAGATTAAATCATTTTTAAATATCTTACCAAACACCAATGTTGACCCCATCTTCAGCTGTCAGATAAACATTCTGTGTTGCTGTGATGTTGTACTGTTCCGGTAAATGGAAGTCAACGAACACTGGCCACCTAACTGAAATGGAAGTTCACACAACGGACCTTAAATCATATACTCATGGTAATGAGAGCGTGGTGGTCAAGTGGTTAAGGCAGTGGGCTTATGATCTAAGGTTTGCAGGTTCAAGTCCTAACCAGATCATTACATTGTGTCCTTGGGTAAGGCACTGCATCTCAATTGCCTCTCGTCACCCAGGTGTGTAAATGGTGACCTTCGAGGTAACTTGTAAATATAGTTGCGTGCACGGGTGTTTGGCTGCACCCTATGGGAAGTCCCCCAGGGGACACATAGATGTGGTGCACTGTGGTGCCCAGGAGGAATTGTTTAAATTGTGCACACTTTGGTGTTTGGGTGTGACAAGTTACCAATGACCAGGGGGTAAAATGCTGTAAAGTCAAGTGAGATAGCCTTGACCTTGAACAAGACTGTAGACCTTCAACTTCTTCTAATGGTGGTAGCTTCTAACTACTTTACAAATGACAAACACTTCATGAACTAAAGGAAGAGGAAGGTGTCAACATTGGTTCTTGAACTTCTTGGAGAATACTTCAAATGGTCAAATTTTGAGGGTGACAAATTCCTCTTAATTTCATTTACTGCACAAGGATGAATCTTGGTGCATGTACTCACAATATCTATTTTCCTGTCAGAGGTTATTTTGGGTTAAAGAAAATTTTGCTAGTGAGTTTCTGTTTCATTATTTACACCTATTCTTTTGAAATCTTATCCCACTTTCAGGTTTGAATTGAATGAAATGGGAGTTGGGATTCCATTTATATAGTATCGCAATGTACTTTTACGTGTCTTCATACCGGAACCACCGGTGAAGAGACTATTAATGGGGATCACAACTAACCTGTGACTGGATAGCTCAGTTGATGGAGTACAAGATATGACTTGCACTCCTCAGGTCACTGGTATAAACTCTGGAATTCACCTTTTTTCTACTATTTGTCCATAATTTCTGTTCTACTTTTGTAGTAACACATGTATGAAGAGGTTTACAAGCTTGACATGCAAAAGCATGGATCTAATACTCACTGAAACTTAAAAAGATGAGTTTAGTTGCAAGCCCTGGAATGATGAGCAGAAGGAGAGGAAGAACGAGATAACCCAGGAAAAGGATAAGACAAAAGAGAGACCATAGCAACGACCTCTTGTGGCTGTGGGGAAGAAAAAAACAAACAACAAAGTAATGAAACAACATTTGAAGTTTACAACACTGTGAATACAAATGAAACATTTCATTATTATTTATAGAACAATGTATCACAATGTTTACAGAAACGGAAGTGCAAACTTTACAGGGTACACATTTTGCTTCAAGCGTAACTTTCCCATTGATGTTTCTTTTCTAGAGGTACTTTAAGCACGAATGATCACAGTGGGGTGCACAGGATTTCAGAGGTGGGAAGAAGGGGGGGGGCAGAAGGTGGCCCAATGGTCCCCCCTCTCTTTGTGAAAGCCACTGAATGACCATTATTTCACCTTCTAGCATATTTAGTTGACTGTATTATCCTGATGACCTGTTATTGCTCAAGAAGGCATTTATTTGCATCAGTGATTACATAGTCACTTGAAGCAATATTCCCTCAGGGCTCAGGCAATGCTAGGAGTGAACACCACTCACTTGAAATGATTGATACCAATCAGTAACATGCATATAGTCCAAACTTGACAGAAACTTTGCCTTAATATTGGGACAATAATAATTAATGCCCACATTATTATAAGCAAAGAACACTAGCCCTAATTTAAGTCTGAGACAAAAGTGTCAAAATTCCGTTTAGGGGCAAGTCGTTTTGAAAAGCCGCAATTTTGGTATCTATAGATCATGAAACAACTACTATGTGAAGTATTAAGTATTGTTACTTTGTGCAGCTTCTGTCTTTAGTTGGCATGAGACGCTAATGTATCTTGCAAACATAACCAGCTATTTTAACTGCAAATTTTATTACCCTTTTTCTTTAGGTTTAGGTTTCTCTGACTTCTGTTTGTTTTTGTCACCAGACTTCTTAGCCTCTGCATTGTTACGTCGTTTCATCGTTAACTTTCAACTAGCCTTGTTTCTGAAAAGAAGAACTGTATCATCATAAAAAGTTAATAATTTGAAGGGCAGTGTCTGTGGCAGATAAACGTAGAAGTCCCACAATCTCAGACCCATTTGTTAAAAACTAGTTAATCTTTCAAAGTAATTAGAACAGACTGCATTCTCAATTCCAATAAATTTCATGGTTCATCTGTAATATTCTGATAATTTGGGGTCCAATTTTTTCTTTCTTCTAGAAAGGTAAGCAATTAGTAATAAATTTACCATCATCAGTGCTGAAATAAACACCAATCTCACATTGCACTCATCTCGTTAGAACCACAGGCTAATCTTTGTACATGTCTAAACCAGCTGATTTCATCTCTTTACAAACTTGTTGTTGCAAAATATTTACATGAGGAAGACAACAGATGGGTGAAATATAATAAATGGTTTGACTGGATTGAACAAAGTAGTTTGCAATATAATGCTGCTTAATGCTTATATTCCTAAAAGGCTCAAAATGTTGACCAAGCAAAGTATTAGTAGAGCTTGTGGAGGAAAATAATGTATTCACGCCCTCTGCTCTTGACCATATCATTTGAAAAACGTTAACATCGTTGAGGAAATTAATTTTCTTTATGAAACTTTGTGCCTGATTTACTTTCGTGCACTGAATTATTGCAATATGACTTTCCTTTGTGGTTATGCAATTAACTTTTATGTGGAGGATTATTTTGATCCCAGAGTAATTTGACAGGGTGGATTTGCAATTGATGACAATCGTGACAAACGCTGACAACCACCTTACGTGTTTAAATCTTTCTATCTTCGTGCACGGAGTGTTAGCTCAGTGGTTAACTCTAATGTCTTCCAATCATAAGGTCCCAGGTTCGAGTCATTCCAAGATTAATGTATGTCGTCCACTTACAGAGTTGTTGACAATTGACAATTCATAATCATGGACGTTAAATATGAATGTAAAAGACTGACTTCTGTCAGCTTGCAGCTGTGATAAGCCAATGAGGATTCTTCGCGAGTTCCTGTTTGCAGGAGGATCTAAAATACATGCATACATGTTAGAACTTAACCCCACAGCAACCTTATCTCCAATATCATTTAAAAGAGGGATTTGTCTCAGCGCCAGGCATCTGTACTTAACTGGTAAGAACATACTCTCTTTTCGTACTAATAGTAAATCTCATTTCAAGCTCTCATCATGGCATGATTATAATGGGTGTAAGCTGGCCTTAATCAACGTAAGAAAACTACCCAATTGATCATCACAAAATGTTCCCAAATTTCATTGTGGCACTCTGTCTAATAACATACTGTAATTTTTAAACAAAAGGTACACATCAGCATTCCACACTTCAAAAGCCAAGCAGTCACCAAATCCATAGAGCTTTGATGGACAGAAAATTACAATAATAAGCATTACATAAGGCATGCAAAGCAACAAGAGCAACTTCAATTTTCATGCAGGTACCTAGAATGACCTACTTTCTGCTGAGTACATGCCAAATAACTTCCCATTAGCTTTGATAGCACAATTCATTGTAAATGCCTGTCTTAGAAGTATATGGTTTATGTCTTGTGCCAGCTTTATTTACAATTTCACCATTGTCTCCCAATGTACTCCCTGTCTCCCAATTTGTACTAAGCTAGGTGCATCCAAAACAAATGACTTACGATTAGATCTAACAATGACCATGTAACCTTTGTGTTTGCAGTATGATAGCTAAGTGTATGGTGTAACTTTACTAAATAAAGGGCCTAACTTTAGAATCCGTACCATATGAATGGGAAAGCTTACTTCGAATCGGCAGAATAAGGTTAGGGACTAGGAAGTAGGGTTAGGGAGTAGGGTTAGGAATTATGGTTAGGAAGTAGGGAATAGGGTTAGGGGTTAGGGTAAGGAAGTAGGGAATAGGGTTAGGGGTTAGGAAGTAGGGTCGATTGGTACGGATTCTAAATTAGTACCAAATAAAGTCTCACTAACTAAAAAATAAAATTAACAACTTATGAAAATAGGTTACACTAGCTCCAGGCCTAACTTGGTATTACAACAGTACTCTTGTAGCTGTTCATTAACTTGAAAGTAAATTTGGACCAATAGATGCCATCAATGTGAATTGACTACTATTCCTGACTGGTGAGTAGTAATAACAAATAAAAAATATATGAAGCACTTTACAAATGGGACTGTAGTGACTCTAGGCCCTAACAAACTTATACGAATCATGTAGCGCAGATATTATTCAGCCTTATCTTCAGATATTTGTAGCTTTATCTTTTCAAGCTATTATTTTTTACCCCTGCGCCTATAGCCTAGGTCTATATCTAGACTATAGGCTATGTTACATTGTGAATGTGGGTACAAAGAGAAAGATCAAACGTAACGTGTAAACTTAAGTTACACTGATCTGTGAACATGGCAAAATTATTATACCAGTTATTTCAGAAACTAAATGAAATATCAGCAGCATTTATAAAGAATATAACATATAAAACCGGTAACTAACCTGCGAGTCTCACTTCCAACTGTTTGCCACTTATATTGCGATAAGAAATATCCAATTCTAAAACATCACATTCACAATATCCGTACTCAAATGTGTTCACCGGTTGGTCAAGTTCACTTTGAGCCTTGAGTTACTACACACATTCACACACATGTCTTTGATGTCTAATTTTGTCCTGTGGCACGTGATGTAAATAAAGAAGTTCACGGTTTACTTTCCAATGACCCGGAAGCATTCTTCTTAGTGTTTTTGTACTGTGGAGGGAAATTCATATTACAAGCGAACTGTCAAGCAGACAACCGAAATTAGTTATGTATGGAGATAAAGCTTTAGAACTGATTATGGAGTTGAAGAGGGCCGCCGAAGGATCTTTGCCTGCCTACAACGTAAGGACTGACTTTTTCAGTTATAGAGGCATCATATCAAGTATTATAATGTTTATCGCGATGTCATCACTCGACAATAGTCCTAGCCTATACATACATTGTTGTCATTAGTATACCCGTACGATACACTTAGCCAATATCGTATTTTCTCATTCTATACAAGCAATACTCCCGGTCTAGTTTCACGAATTTGGATATACTTCATGGTTTGCTTCTGTGGCTTAGGCCTAATCTAGGATTGAGAATTTCCTCACCCTTTTAGTTTTACTCTGTAGTAAAATTGTATAAGCAGGCAGGTAGATATGCTTCACTACAGAAAAAACAACAATAAAACACTGCAAACTGCTGTGTAATTTTAGATCAAGTTGTATTTTGTGATTTACAAAGCAACTTTTGCTGTGAGCAGATATCAGAACTAGTATAAGTCAAAGGAATGTTGAGAAAAGACAGTTCTGCTGTACAAGACAATTAAAATTAAAAGAATCGTTCAAGAAAGCAAACTAATTTTGCTGTACATGAGAAATTAAAAGTGAAAGAAAGTTTGAGTGGTTGCCTGCCTTATTTATAAGTGATGAAATGTCATAGGCCTAATGCTAGTTATCCCATTTCCCAAACAGAACACTTTTTTCATATCAAAGCTCTGTTTTTGCTTCCAATTTGATGTTTGAAAATGTAAAACTGGCTTCTTGAAACTACACCGACACACCAAGTACACACTGACAATCACACAAGCTTTAAATTATACTTTCATAGCTTATCTAGATACCTGATTTACAAAAGCTAATATGTTCTTAACCATGTTTGTGTTGGTTTTCTTTTTTGATCAGGAGGATGGTGTACGACAAGTTTTGGAAGAAATGTCAGTTTTGTATGATCAGAATCAAGCAGATGTGTAAGTTCAGTTAAAATGACACATTCATTGACCTGTATAATTATTGAAAAAGGGGCATTAAAAGAAGGGTGAATGAGTGTGTGTGGGTGGGTGGGGTGTGGATGGGCGATGCTTTTGATCTCTTGAGCAACTGCCTCAAGACAGATTTCTGTTTGTAAGATGAAAGGATAATATAGCTTCTAGATTCATGTTAAAAGAGTATCCTTAAGTACACGGAAATTGGAGCACTTTGAGGTTTTCCTGTATTCTTTTCTACTGTTTCTTGTTTCAATGTTAATTTCACTAGTGATGATAATTGCATGGAGACTGTCATGACAATGGTTTAAATTATATTAAAACATTCCTATGCTTAATTTTTTTGGAATTTGCATCTTACAACTCGTCCACTATAGCCCCCCCCCCCCCTCCTCCCAATTAAGCAAACATGTAAAGATAGTTCATACTGTAGGAGAAAACAAAGAAATGAAGATTGTTCAAATTTTTAATATCACTTTTTACCCTTGTTTTCTCTGAAATTGGTTCCTCTTTGAAATATTAATTGAGCCATTTTGTGATAAATACACCAACAATAGAAAGTTTTGAATAGGGTTAATACTTCAGTCAAACTTACCAGTAAGTTCTGCAACTTTTGTATAAACTCAGTCTGTTTAAATTTCATTCAGAGCTTCTCACCTTTTGTTATTTATAGATTACAAGAGCCTTCCATGACAGGCGGAGAGTCATTAATATCAGCCGTACAGTTCAGACATACTTGTCTAGAGCGAAACCAGAGGTGTCTCTTGGCCTACCTGTGAGTCATGTTCTATTTTTAGATTGTATTTTACAAGGATGGCTGGAACGGGAAGTGGAGTCAAATTTGAAAATCATACGCAATCTTCAAACTTTGACCTACAAAGTTTTCTGTCAGATCAATATTTTGAATTTGTATGTATGTCACTTTGTTTCACCTGTACATACTGTCTGTACTCAACTAATTTTTTTTTTGTCTTTGATTTATAGTCACAACAGAATGGAGATTATCAAAGCAATGAGGTGGGAGTTTGGGAGTGTGCTACCTCCAGATATCAAAAACAATATGTCAGAGCAAGAAGTAAGTTCTAATAATTTCAAACCATTTAGCAATTGGAAAACAGCAAAGTTTGACATTAACATTCCTATTTTTCAAAATGTTCAGTGGTGGACAAAAGCAAGTGGCTGTTCTTGGCCTTATCAGGGTTTTCATGTTTTACTTTCACTATCCAACTGGTCTGTTCTTCTCCCTGGAATGCGTTCACTTTTGTTTTTGTTTTGAGTTTTAGAGATCATCACAAACTTATGAAAAGCCTTTCAATATACATTCTAAAAGACTGGCAAAAGACAAACAGTAATGCTGAAAAGTATGGCACATTTTAGTATATCTAGCAATGTTTATTCTACACTTTACTACACGAATATACTTGAAGACTTATGGTCTCATGTCTATAGTTGTATAACTTACAAACATTCTTCTTAGTTCATTCAAACCTGACAGACTGTAACAACGAAGGTCTTGCAAGCAAAGCAAATTTCATAATTAGTTTTGTCATGGTTAAAGTGTACTGTAACAACATTGAAATTCAACTTAGATTTCTGAATTCTGTTTCATTTTCAGTCACAGTGGTTCAATCGTTACAGCAAATCACTGGCCTCCTACATGAGGTCGTTGGGAGAAGAAGGCTTAGATCTAACACAGGTAAATTTAAAATGTAGCCTTTGTAAGGTGTTAGCTGTAACTAGTATGTCAAACTCTAATGGAATTATGTAACTATTTCTGACTGTAGATTTCAAAACTGTCTGCCGTCCTTTAGTAACGTGAAGAAAGGTACAACTAATGTTCATTTCTTCACATTGTATTAAATTATTGGTTCGCTGTTTTGTCAACTAAATGTAATTTTGATTTCAGTGTTACAGGTACACCACTGGAATGGTTTAAGTTTTCCATTTCTTAAATTTGTTATAATATTCAGCTGTATTTACTTTTTCAACGTCTCACATAAAACTATTGGACAAACAGTTGCCTTCTTACATTTTTGTCTGTCCATCAGGAAGTTTCTATTGCAAATATGGTAGATGCAAAGATCTTCAAACTCATCAAATTCAGAAAGTGGACCCCTGAAATGTATATATTACCCATTATATACCACAGATATCGTAGTTGGATCTGTCATGATGACATTTAACCACGTTTTCCTATTGTATTTTGAATCAAGAGTTCCAAGTGATATGTTCAGCTGTATCAGGACGGAATGTTTACTGTTTATTTTCTGGCTAATTTCATTTGAAGGGTATTGTGGGGGGATGGGGGGGGGGGATGGGCAGAGAGAAGATGGCACACTGTAGGATTACAGGGGGATAGGTGGAAGCGTCGTTTAGTATCAAAGTGAAAGGCCTTATAGTGAACAAGCTGGCCGAACATGTTCAGAAGACATACCATTTTGTAATAAAGTAAAGACACATTTACACAAAGAAAGTGACTTTTGGCATGCAGTAGCAAGTAAGTTATAAGCAGATTTGCAGTTTGGGTCATCGTACTGTTGTTATTAAAAGAAGCTATTAAAACTTGGGATAGCCTTTGAATATTTCTAGATAAGAGATGGTTTCTTGTTATTGAATTTTATCTTAAAATGTCTCAGAGCATGATGAAAAACTACTTGCTTTAAGGTGGCCATTTATTTGGTCCTAAATGTTTGTTCATTGCTTGACAGAATTTCTAGTCACTTAGTAATTTCAATATGATCAGATCAGGTATTTCTCATGCAGTGGCGGAGCGTCCATACAGTCAGGGGGGGGCGGATGCCCCTCCTGACGGACTCAAATGGACTGCTGGCGCCCTTTTCAGCTCTTTAACACTTTTTACTTATTCGCGATTATTGACTTTTTTTTTGTGCTCTCATCTACCTATTGACATTTGTCACATTTTGTTGGTGTAATTTGGCGATGACACCTATTTATTCTTCGTTTATCTGCAAATTAGCCAGGCCCGGAAAGGGTCCTTTCCGGCGATCTAGGGAGTATCTTTACTCAAAAAATATCTGTACGCTACGCGCCAACCTGTGGTGGCGCTCCGCTTAGATAGTGTCGAAAGCGCCCCTACAGACCATTCTCGCCCCTCCTGACCAATACCCCTAGCTCCGCCACTGTTCTCATGTATACAGAGTCTCAGGCTCCCAGCATGCCTTGCATTCATTCCTTTTGTGTAAGTTAAAAACCAAGTGAAAATATTTTCCACTTTTTTTCTCACTTCTGGTTATCTACAGGACAGGAAACCACCTAAAAATCTCTTCATTCAGGTGATTTGAGAATTTTTCTTATCTTAACTCCTTTGATCTGTTGGTTTGCATTGTTACTGATAGTATAAAGTATGACTATAAAGAGGATTAGAGAGAAATTCACGCTTTGTTCAATATCATATAGCTCTTTTTGTTTCTGTATGCTCTTTGTTGGAACACAAGATTCATACAAATTTTTGATCTTAGTAAAAACAAACAATATAGCAGATAATTGTGCCATTTCATGCTAAGAGTGAAATATGAGATGAGATAATGAAGGAAATGTTTTTATAAACCTCCAGTGAGTGTTAAGAGCTTTGTTGCATGAACATCCACAATGGATGTTTAAAACATTTTCAGAGGGTCTGTATGTGTTAGTTTGGATGTGATTTTGAAAGTAAGCATCAACACTTTAAGTCTTATCATACAACTCTTCCATAGTAGATATATCAGTCTTGCCTCGCCTAATATTCGCGTAGAAGGATCCGGATTAAAAAATTGACAATGTTTTAAATATTTTTGAATGGAATAATCTTTTAAAGCAATGATTTATGACATCTATGCACTCGTCTCCAAAAAAACCCTGCTTTTACAAACATTTTAACAGGTTCGTTGTTTGATGGATTATGGAGAGTTTGAGACAGAAGATGGAACTCTTGTTGTGTTGAAGAAGAACAGTCAGGTGAGATTTGTAGTCATGACGATAAAATGACCAATCAAGATGGCACGTGTCTGTACATATGTACGTTTGTATGTGTGTAAATCACGAAGATATAAGAAGTCAAAACTTAAGCATATCCCATACGTGTTGTTTAGGTACCATCTGTGCAATATGCAGTTTGCCTCTGATGGAGATCAAAGGTCAATTGATGTCAACAGAGGTCAAACTCGATACTTTGAAATGTAACAGAATTGTGCTAATTTCTTAAGTGACATGGGAACAACATACATCAATAAAATGTGTTACTTTTGTCAATTTTGAAGTCTTCCAATTTGATTCTGATGTGATTCATTGATAAGAATCAAGGAAAAAAATATCATAGCAACAAATTGTTGATAAACAATATCAGCTTCATTAACAACTTGCTTACTAACCATCGTCTGAAGGAAAGAAATAAACCAGAAGGTTAGTTTAGCTTGAACAATTGTACTTTCATTTTGAGGGAGTATTGAAACGGTTTTGCAAAATTGCTGACCGAGTACAAAGTCTGCTTAAATGTGTGGAGTTGTTCTTCTAAAATTGTACATTTAGGAACCATTGATTTTCAGCAATAGTGTAACTTAAGAAACTCATTTTTTTAAATCTTGTTTTCTCTTCCCAGCATTTCCTCCTTCGGTCACAGTGTGAACCTCTGGTTAGGCAAGGTATCCTGGAACATATCTTATCATGATAGATGGCAAAAATCCATGTGTTGCTATGGCAACTGCACCAGTGAATTTACAAAAGGGTTCAAACTGTAAAGAGAATTCACCTCATCAAACAGCACAGCATGAAAGGCAGTTACTACATGTATTCCAAGGAAACTGGCTGGAGGAAACGCAACATAGTTGAAGAGATTCATCACAAATAAATCTATGTTGAAGCTATCCATGGGATTCCTGGCCTAAAATAAGTGGTGTCCGACAAGTGATATACACTGATATGACTGTAACCATTCATATAATGGCCAGCTAGTCAAATACATTGTTGAAATATATATCAGATGTTACTACCAGAATCCTTCATGATGTTATGGTGGTTAGGAGAAGCACCTCTGGTTGATAATCCTAAACTTTAAATTTTCCAGTGTAGCTGAAAAGTTCTCTCAAATGAATCTAAGAACTTTGTAGTGTTCTGTTCTGGAGAACCTGTCATTAGGGATCCGATGGTCCAGAATCAAAAAGGATTAAGAGAGAGAGCTTTATATCGAATGTCAGTTTATTCGTTCTAGGTCCGTCTATCCGTCATGTGATGTCCCTAAGCGGGATAACATAATGTACACCCAACTGGGTGGGGCATAACATGGGTGATACCATTTATACTTAGGGGTCCAGATACTACATGTAGAATGCTACTCAAGTATAAAACGAAAAGGGAAGCTGACTTTATCTTTATTTTCTAATCTCTTGAAGGCCGTCCAAACCTTGTTATGATGGTTGTGGGGATGGTATGCTATATTCTTGCAATTTAATTATAGCATGTAGCTAAAAAGCTGCAGGGCTGGGATTTTGGCTGTAATGTTGTCTCTTAATAAGTTTGAGAGACAGGACTTTAAGAGAGCACTTTGCCAACTTAAAAGGTTGAGAAAATGACATGTTTATGACTTAGCACCATCTCTTACCAAACTATTTCTGTATATCCATATCAACAACCAGTTATCATGGATGGAATGCAATATTTCATTTTGTCCTTGGACAAATTTGTCATCAAATGTGGCCAACTGAATTAAAGCCCAAAAAATCTTGCAGTCTCTTATGTACTGTTGTGTATGCTTGAATTGAAAGCGTATCTAATGTTTAAAGCGTATGTTCTTCTTCGTAACTCAACATGTGATAACAAAATGTAATCTGAACATCTGATAGTTGGTCGTAATGGTCTGTAACAATATCAAAATTAATTCTGTGTATGAAAGTCATTCTCAGACTGGTAGTGATACCAGCATATTGTATCTGTTAGGGTGAAAATAGGAAAAGATGTTATTCAGTGTTTGGAATGAATTATTTTACAGGCTACTGAACCTGATGGCATTTGGAATATGGGAATTGTTCATAACGAAATAACAACTAGCAAGCCTGTTCAAGTATATTGTAACTTATTTGTTGCCTAAACTAAAAGAT
>KN886807.1:48557-60599 GCA_000934455.1 Apostichopus parvimensis
GCTGAATTTGCCTCCGACATTTCTGATGATGATCCTAAGCTCTGACTGAGCACTGGCAAGTAGCCGAGCATCATCACTTAAAGTATCCTGAAATAATATAACCAGAAAACCATTAAGACTTTGTGGTGCATTGCATTAAAAGTCTTTACACACAGTCATGAATTGAGAAATACAGACTTGTCCTAAGTCAGAACAACATCAGAGAGTTCCAGCTATGTTTGAACATTGCAGTGGTATTTACAACACTCACCTGTGGACATCAACCAATGAATGATTAAACTGATATGAATTGCACAATATTATGTCTCACACCAAACAGATAACTATTTGACATTTTTGAGCTCAAAACTGTTCATTACAAGAGCAGGATGTGTTGAAGTAACCCCCCCTCCCCAACGTAAGTGTATAAACTCTCAGAATCTAGCATGACAGCTACATGCAATATTAATTATAATATAATTATAATATATGTATTTCATCTACTATGGTCTGTAGTATGTGTTGCTGAAGCTCAGCCCCTATTGTCACAGTACTATATATTGTGTGCCTTCACAAACTGAACTTGACCACAATCTATCCACTGAACACAATTATCAACTGAGTACTAAACATGCATGCACAAAAATAAAAGTATGAGGTTCATGTAAACTATGTATAGCATTAACTATCTTGTAATACAAGCCAAGGTGTCCCATACACACTTCACCATTGTAAAGATTCCTTTTACCTTCGGCACGAAATCATAAACATAACTCCTGCCATAAATTCCTTGAGTTGAAAGAAGCACAACCCTTCCAAGGTCACTAAATAAATTTTAAGGTCAACAATTGCTACAGAAATGAATATATTTGTTAATCAATGCAAAATATTTTCAAGCAATGGACATGAGCTCACAAATTTCCAGAGGTCCGATTTTCCAAATTATTTTTGGCATCATTATTTACTACTTCTACTGCCATTCATGCTGGTTCAATAACTCATAGTGCCCCCCCCCATGCCCCTTCTCCCCACCACACATTTCTTTAAAATGCTCTCCCAGGTTCGTAACCATTTCAATCTAATGATTCAGGCTACCGGCAGATAAGAGCGACCCATCGATCCTTCCTCACCTGAGATGATAATTGCACTAAAGAAACGATAGCTGAGTCGTTGTAAATGAAAAATTGCACGTTGGGAGCTTCAAAAATAGCTGGAGACAGCTCGTCCATATTTAAATGGTCGTCAAACTCATTCAATGTGGAGGTGACGCAAGCCGGTCCACCCTCTAAAGGGAAATGGTTCAGTCTATTCATCAAGTGACATAGAACCTGCAAAAGAGATGGTAATGGAAAGGGGAAATTTAATTTTTATTTTGGGTGTGTCTTGCTAAGATTGGAGGGTGTGAAGACTCGCGCACAAAGAAACGTCTCATGCCGGTAATCTGACCTAGTTTCGAATGAGGTGTAACAGAAGTGTTTAGACACCACCATCAATCCCAGAAATACACACACAGCTTGCTACTGTCGGTAATTAGACACTAGTGTACAGTCAATACATACAGCTACGGTCAATACCCACAACACAGTGTACATAGCAGCGATGGACATCTCAGGTCTAGATAAATGATAACAAGGTATCACGTTTCATTACAGTCTGCATTTTGTAGGGACAAGAAGAAAACTTCACTTGCAAGCAACGGAAAGTTAACTTTTTCAGAGCGTGGCACGCGGTTTGGGGCGAGTCTTCAATGCCTTTAACTATGGCAAAAATGATGCAACATACAAAGTTATACAGCGTTCATTCCACTATTCATTTTGTGAGATTCTCCATAAAGTTAATGTGACATATACCAAAATGATACACAGCTTAAAAATAAACAAACAAACAAGAAGGGGCAGGCTTAGCAAGATATTTAGTGGGGTGGGGTGAGGGGGGGGGAAGAAGGTGGTCAAACAATGATTTCCCCCCAGGCACGCAGACAGACAGGAATGCTAAAAGTAAATTTCCATGGTGGGAATCCTAACATCACTGCACAGACCCTGAACAAATTTGGCAAATTTCTTACTGTGTTGGCAGTTAATGCGACAACATTAGTTGAGAGCCCAGCTCTGCTCTGGCTTGGTGTCCCTGGCATGAAACCTGAATGGGTAAAAAAAGAGGAGAAGACTCTTAAACACTTGGAAGTTATCAGAGAGACTCAACAGATAATACTGAGCATGTAAACTTAACTTTCAGAGAAATCAAACAGAGCCACATAGAAGACCATATTAGCTAAAGAAGAGAGAATGGCCACCATTACAAGAACACAGAGAAGTACAGCAACAATCTATGCAGTGTTTCTTACTTTGAGGCACATAATTTCTCAGGAAATGGAAGCAAACTAACACATGTATGTGGCAATGAAAGGGTACTACAGTTAGTAGTTTATAAAAACTTAGAAAAGCAGTTCCTCACATCAACCTTAATGGGGTTTTGAATGTCAATGATACTAACTGTGTCATGCCTGCATTCATACAGAGATGACACCTTTGGAATATGTAACACATATATTGCACACTTATCAGGAAACTTGTTCATATTTAAAGTGAAGTCAAGGCTAACTTATAAACACACGATCACTGGCAGTATGGGGATTGTAAGCTGTGAGTGCTATATGTGGTATAGGACGGGTAAGCTATGTGTATAATATGCTTTCCCATCACTGGCAGTAGGGGGATTGTAAACTGTGAATCATATGTGATTCCCATCATTCACATCATAGGTAGTGTAAGCTAAGTGGTATAGGAAGGGAAGCTGTGTGTGTTTTATGTGATTCCCTGTCAGTAAAGGGAGTGAAAACTGTGTGGTATATATGATTTCCATCACTGGCAGTAGGGGGAGTGTAAGCTATGTGGTATAAGAAGGGTAAGCTGTGTGACAATGCAATGAAGATACTCACTCTCTGGACCACTGGTAGTCCCTTCTATAAACAAGCTCCTCCTACTCTCCTTAATGGCATCTAAGTTAAGATGAGGATCGTAGTCTGGAGAAGCCAACTCAGCCAGATTTGTGCTCCATCTTGGCTGAGATGTTCTCTCTTCAGATGCTGACTGGAGGACCTTTAAAAAGTTAACAGAACATTTAATCTTGATATTTTCCTGTGAGCTCATATTTCTTTACTCGTGTTGTTATTGCCAAAAAAATTGGTAACCAAATGCAATATTTCAAGATGACGTGCATGATAAGTTAACATTGGACAAGGGAAAGGAAGGAAAATGCTGTGGTTCTGTTTATTCATAGGAAACCAAATTTGAATATCGCATTGCCTTTAGCAGTGAAACCGATTCCTGTTGTTAACTTTCTCAAAACTTGTTTGCAAGTTGAGCCATACTCTAATGTATTCAATAGGCCTACAGTATATTAAAAGATTTAATTAATTACTAAATTAAGCGATTAACTTTCTTTAGCAAACCAGTCTCATCTAGCAAAAAAGCCACAGAACTTAGATAAATGACGACATGACACACTCAACGATCATGGAATATCGCTAATTCTGAGTCACTCCGATTCAACCCACTGCAAACACTAAAACATCACTTCCCCATCCCCCTCCCACAAGGAGTTCCCCCATCTTCTATAAAACATCACTTCTCCATCCCCCTCCCCCATCCCCCATGGAGTCCCCCATTCCCCATGGAGTCCCCCCATCTTCTATAAAACATCTCTTCCCCATCCCCCTCCCTCATGGAGTCCCCTATCTTCTATAACAGATTAATCAGTGTTACATTACAGAAAGCCGACAACATATTTGAACATATCATTATAAAGATGTGAAACTTGAATCATGGAGTCTTTTACCCTGAAGACAGTATGTATCAGAATCTCTCCCTCTTGTTTACTGTTACTCTGTGTTTTCTCAAGGAGGGAGTTAACCGGAACAGCCATGCACCACTCCAAGAGACAGAAAAGTAATGACACCAGCAGCTGAATTAAAAAAAAAAAAAAAAAATTAGGACCAGATGAAATGAAAACTTTTGGCAAAGAAAAAATGGACAAATACACGATAGAAAAATTAGTTGAGATACAAAAAAATGAGACAAGACAAAAAAGCAAAACAAAAAAAAAAAAATTATTTTTTTAACTATATAACTAATATCACAGCTCCAAAGAAGTTTTTTAAAAGGTGATCCACATGTGATTCGATAAGAGTATTTTCTAATACTAACACAAGAATTCACTAATACTAACACATGAATTCACTAGTAATACCACAAGAATTCAATAGAAATAACACAAGAATTCACTAATACTAACACATGAATTCACTAGTACTTACACAAGAATTCACTAGTATAAACACAAGAATTCCCTAATACTAACACATGAATTCACTAATACTAACACAAGAATTCACTAATACTAACACAATAATTCACTAATACTAACACATGAATTCACTAATAATAACACAAGAATTCACTAGTACTACCACAAGAATTCACAAATACTAACGCAATAACTCCCTATTATTCATACCACTGTGGTCTATGGCACCCAACTTGCTTCATGCAAGGACTACAATTTTCTTATTCAAAATTTCACATATGCAGGAAGGGCAAATCAAGTGGATCGGACGGACTGATCGAACATATGCTACTTATCACCTCTTATAAAATGGAGGCTAGATTATTGACAGGTCTTGTCAGAATATCTCATTAGACAACATTATCATCTCTTAAGAAGTAATTGTAAGAATGGCCACTGAACATGGGAGTCATTTTTTAAACAAGTTTAAAGACCAAAAGAAGTTTAGTTAAATCTTAAATTATGGTGCAGGAATATTTTCTAACCTTCTTATCTCCAGTAGCGTGAGCCTGGGGCAGCAGAGTAGATGCTGTGATGGCAATAACCTGCACACAAAACAGGAGAAGAGGGCAGCTGTGTTAACTATAAGTTTGGTATAGAAATGCAGATACACACATTATTGTTTCAGGTGTTATTTCTACAGTGAGAGTAACCAGACATTGCCAGATATGTGTAAGTTATGACTGACAGCATTCATAGATACAGACGAGAAAACAGAGGGGTTAAGCAAGGAGGACTGAGAAAAATATATATTACATCGACTCCGAAGCTGTCACGCAACTCCACGACATGACCCTCCAAGAAAGACAAATCAGTTGCTAACAAACCGATGCAAGGTTCTAAGATTTAGGATATCTTCCTGTCTGGGTTTGATCTACAAAGAACCTTGAGATGAAGAGTTCAGAGCTAATACTCTTTACAAAGTAAAATATGTGACAATGTATCCACTACAGCATTAATTCTTTTACTTCTTATGACATCTGGTTGCAATCATTACACAGTAACAAAACAAACATCCCACTTATAAACAATTTCCCTCATGTGACTACGGCAACAGGTTCTCTCTCTACAAAGTATTTTCTTTAACTGCTGCGTACCTCAATTATTTTCTTAGGCGTCTCTGGTAGGTGTGTCCTAAGCCTGCCTGCCTGGTCACTCAACATGAGCAACATATCACAGGCCATCTGTGCCACCTGTTTGCTGGAAAACTGAAACAACGAAAGACATCTATCATCAAGAGGATGAACGGTTACTTGAAAAATCTTCTTCATCAAAGAGTGACAAACTCACTCCCACACCCCCTCCTCCCCCCTTTGTTCAAATCACTCTTCCAACTTCACAAAATCCCATTGTTCTCTCGTGAAGATCTTTGGTGATTTTAGCTTCCGACACACCCCTCTTCACTTCTGGAACCCTCTTCTGGTTACGTACGATCATTTGGACTCTCTCGATCACTTTAAGCGTTGCATTAAAACAACTCTATAGTTTTTTTTTTTTAGCGTTGTGGTCAAGTGGTTAAGTCAGTGGACTTGTGATCTAAGGATTACAGGTTCGAGTCCTGGTCAGATCATTGCGTTGTGTCCTTGGGCAAGGCACTTTATCTCCATTGGCTCTATTCACCCAGGTGTATAAATGGGGACTTGCGAGGTAACTTGTAAATATAGTTGCGTGTGCTGGTTTGTGGCTGCACCCTATGGGAAGTCCCCCAGGGGACACATGGTTGTGGTGCACTGTGGTGCCCCAGGAGAGATTGTTTGAACTGTGCACACTTTGGTGTGTAGGTGTGACAAGTTACCAATGACCAGGGTTAAGTTGTAAAGTCGTGTGAGAGGGCCTTGGCCCTGAACAAGACTGTAAACCTAAAATGATAATAATAAGTTATTAATTGCTCATTTTAACTTTGGCACCAGTAAAGGACATTGAGCAACCTGTTCAGGTTGGATTCAATGCTATATAGGACTAATTGTTAACATTAACATTAATATTATTATTATTACTATTGTAATTATTACTATTGTCATGATTATGATTATCATCGACACCAACCTTGAGACTGACAAGAAGTACATTGAGGGCATCCTTCATCCTGCTGTGGAATGTAGCATGGACTAGCTCTTCGTAGAGGAAAATCGACAGACTGCAGAGCGCGATACATCTGGCCTCCGAGTTTGGTTCCTTCTTGCCACACTTGAGCAAAATCCCTAGCAACAGGTCCTAGCATACAAGATGAATGGAACCACAAGTAAAAACACTTAGAAAGTTAATATCCTCATATGAAAAAGGAAAAATAAGTAAAACCCTCGTAAGAAAAATAGCAAAATAACTTAACATCGTCATATGAAAAAGAATTTTTTTCTACTGAAACAAAATCATATCGGGTGTTATCGAGAGTTGTGAAACATTGGCACAAATGTTTTACATTCATGGAAGTGTAGGACCAATGAAGTTCAAAGAGAGAAAAACAACAACAAATAAGAGTATAGTCCATGATAATCGTGTCACTGCAGACTATTTGTAACATGTGATATTAAAAACCTATCCCAAGATAGGAAAGACTCCTTACCTTAACAGGGCTCATATCAGGACCCTTGGTACAGACAATATCTGGAGAGTTTGGTTCTAGCAGATTGAGGTTGCAGAACATGTTAGGAAAGCAAACCAGGGACCCCAGCAGAGACAGAGCGGAGATCCGAGGAGCCTGTAAATACAAAGTCGAAAAGCTTATGACTGGGTTTACATCTACCCTCATGTATTAGAACAACTAAAGAAACACTTCTGGTTTAATCACCTTTGCAAGCGAACCCCAAGTATTCACAGGCTCATAAATGCAAATACACAGAGACACAATTCCTCAAGAGTAGACTGCTGGAGTTTGAAACCCATTCCACCTGGCTCCAATTTAAAAACGACCGCTATGTCGTGGGTGATAGATGTAGACCGACCCTACACGGTGAATAATTTACCCAGTGTTGTATCGCAAAAAGCTTTGCAAAACAGTCAAATTACTATGCAAGTCCAAACATGTGTAGCTGTTTTGTACACAGAAACCATAGTATTTATGGGAGACAAAATTCAGTGACTTCAAAAACTGCTACACAAAATTTTGAAAACTAACTTTATTCACTGGTAAAATCGTCTTCATCGCACACAGTAGTTTTTTCAATACCTTTTGGTTTTACCCTTGAGTTCATCTTTTTCACTACATAGTGCGCTTAGGAAAATCTCTGATTGGCCGATAAAATGTTAACAAAGTCTCTCAACTAACAGCTTGAGTTTTGACCACAACTATGGCAGGCCGATTAAGGTAGCGGCGATTACATAGTGTTGGATTTTCCTATACTTTGCAATCAATAACGACCTGGCCATGGAAAATCCATATCCATGAAGAACTTAATCAGTTTCACAGCAGGACAGCGCAAGACTGCTACAGCATGTTTTACTGGAGTATGAGCTGGCCCTTTACATTCCTAATGAACTGTTTATTTGTCACACATCCACGGTCAATTGGTGGGCGATATCAATCCCTAACGTCTTCAAATAGTATGAAAAGAAAGCAAGCATCATATGCCTACAAGCACCTGTTTGTTAAAGCCAATGGCCTGCAGATCAAAAACCTCTGTCAAGACCACTTTAAAAACTATTCCATGATTCATATTTCAGACCTCCCATCGGCTCTTCAACAAAAAAAAGTTTCTTTCTTAAAAGTTGTAAATGAAGAAATAAAGGTTTCTAAAGGCTTCAAACATGAAAATAAAGGCTTCTTAAAGGTCCAAGATGAAGTTAATTTGTAACAAACACACCATCTATACCCATTGTTACATCATCTGTGGCCCTTATTTAAAATACCTGACTTACATTAACTGTTGTTTTTGAGCCTGTCTGTCCTCAAAAACTTAATGGTCAATGGTTAGCATGACTGAATACAATAATTCTACTCTAAACTAAATCTTTAAAATATATTTTTTTTTAAACTTAAAATTAAAAAAGAGCAGCCTTCCTACCTCCATATCTGTGCTGTTCGTGATGATGTTAGCAGCATGTATGAAGTCTAGAATGAGCATCGTGGATCCAGGCAGGTCGCAAGAAAAGAACTCAGGAGCAGAGTATTGCACTATGGTGTTAACGACATCCTGAACAATAAAAACAGTGACAAAAGAACCTTTGTTATCTGATAACAATTTACATCTGTTAAAAGAAAACCTGGAATAAATGAGTTCTTGATAAGACTAAACAAATTTTAAAAAATGCCAACACTTTAAGCAAACATTTATATATATGAATTGTGCTAGAAAAAGAAGGTTTCCTGGACACAGAGTTGTTACAAAGTTACAAATGATATTTTTTAATGATAGTTTTTCACTGACCTGCTCGGAGTTGTTGAGGCCGACGTGAAGTAACCTGTAGAAGTGAGTCAGGTAGTCCTTAGAGAGGGGCTGGTCCTGTCGACGTATGGTTAAAAAGCAGAGCAGCCTGTAGGCCCACAGACGTCCACTCTGGTGAACGTTTGGCAGCTGGGTGGCCTGTCACACGATCAGAGTTAAAGTTAAATTGTTTGGTTATCGGCCAAGGGAAATTTAATAAATTTATTAATGAGCTGGCTGAGGATAAGACTTAAATGAAACAAGAGGAAAATCCAGGGTCTCCAGTTTCAAACCAAAATGAAATAGTTGTATGGAATTTGTAAATATGAATCTGGTATGTGTGCACACAGTTGCATTGCATAAATATCGCTGTGTAAATTAATTGGTTGTCGTTATGAGTGTGGTGGTACTTGAAGGGGATGGTGATAGGGGACAAGTGGATTACATGGGAGATTGTGCAATGGGGGGGCGGTGGGAAAGGGGGAGTAAAGTGTATGAACAAAGGAAATAGGAAGCACTAACTTTTGCCACAATTGAGTTCTCTTATGCAATCTCTAATAGATATCTGGCTAGAGGGCCAATGTTGATGAGTAATGGAGGGCTGTGGGGAGGGATGGGAGGACTAGCATGAGAGTGTGTAATGGTGGGAGGGGAGGTATAAGTTATGTAACTTAAAACACACCCCTCATGTAAGCTATGACATTCTATCCCTTTCAAGGTCACCATAACAATTTATATGAACGGAGTATCTGCTTTCTGGATACGTTAAAGTCTCACCTTGAAGAGCCAGGGAGAGATAAGCTGGAGGGGTGGAATGTAGTCCGGAGGTGGTGGGGTGAATAAATTATTTGTTGAGATGCCGAGGTTGTCCCTCAACTAGAAACAGGAATAAAAAGGAAAATATAAGACTATAATATACCTACTTCACAAATTTCTGCAGTTTGCGTTACTCTAACAAACTGATATCGTATCTACCCTTGAAGGGGAAGCTCGGAATCGGGAGAATTTCTGTGATTACGGAACGTAAAAATATGTCTAGATAATTTAGTAATTTATGCTACAGTAGGTTCAATCTTGTTTATATGCTACAAAGGTTTCACGCTATGTTCCTTTTCATGATATGATGTTCTCCTCGTCACCTCTGAAATGGTACTTTCAAGAACACACTAGCGTAATTTACCATCCTGATATTAACAAGAAATGTTTCTTGCCAAAGCTGAAAGGAAAAAAGTAATTCCATTTTCTGCAAAAATTGGATTTCTTTGAAAAAAAATCAAATTGTCAATTGGCTATCCTAAAGGTAGGCTTAAAGCAAACCATTATGGCACTAATGCAATCGAATAATAACTTATATTCCAGATAAACCATAGAGGAAAGAGAAAGTTAAGTTACAAAACTATCAACTTCTTTAAATGTATGGAAACTTGATGTTCCGATGAAATGCTGAAAGCCATGTTTCATAAGTATTCCTTCCATGCATTTTTGCCGTTTTGATCACTTCAGTCAGTTGTAGCTGTACTTATTTCTGTTCTTCAGATACTCACAATGAAATGGCAGTTCAGCTAATATGACAGAGAAAAGTTATTTTCTTTTGGTCTGATTTTACTATCGTTTCACCTAATAATGTCAACTAGACACACCCGAATCAATTCCGCCTCTTTCAGTTCGAAAATACTGGACTCCAGTCCAACAAAAAAAGACACGGAAAATGCAGTTTATCTATTTTAATAGCTAATGTTTTATCTACCTATAACCTATTTCTCAGGGAATAATTTATTCTTCAAATATTGTATAGCAATTTGGAGGGTAAATAATTTTTTTGGTAAATATAAAATAACTGAAAATAATTATCTTGGTCAGTCATCACTTTCTGGTGTCCATGATATACTACAATTGGCCCACGTTGCATCTCATATAATGCTATGCCATATTGAATAGAATACTCCATGGGGCTTTTTTCTATTTCTATTTTGTCAATTTAACACACTAAATTGGATTCTAGTCCAACAACAAAGGTACAAAAAGAAAATATTTACAATTTTTCCTTGACCTGTCCTCTAGGGTCTAATACACTTCCACAACAATCTAGTCAAGTCTGATAATTATTTTGAGAATGGAACTGACCTTTGCCAACTGTTGCCATAGATCCCACAGACACTTCATGACTTGAGCGTGGTGGCCTGGGTTCTTGATCTTGTTAATGTCACCCAGTGCCCCTAACATTCTCCTCCATATAATCACCGCTGAATCTGATGACCATCCCAACTTGGTGCCACCGGAGATGACACTTAGCTCAGTCCGATAGAATACTGGTGGGTCAAGGGTCAAAAGAGATCAGTTTAAAAGTTTCCACAAAAAAAAAAAATAATAATAATAATAATAATATTAGCTCTATCTGAAGTTGATAAAAGTGAGAAGATTGCATTAAATGATCTCACCTTCATTTCCCTAATCCAATATATATTAAATTGCAACGGTTAACACATATTCAATTTTTTTTACAATTTAAGGCAGCACTGTTTACTTACGGATAAACCAAATTTGTTTTCAAAGCACAAAGATGATCTGTTTACTTTGCATATATGTGACCTGTTTCTTCATGCATAAATGTAATAAGTTTTCCATTCACAAATATCATCTATTTATTGTCCATACCTGTGATCTGCTGTTCTCTTTTGTATCTGTCTTAAATCTGCACAAATGTGACCTGCAATATGCTACATACCTATGATCTGTTTGTTCTCTGTATCTGTCATATTTTTAAATCTTCACAAATGTGATCTGTTTATTCTCCATACCTGTGATCTGTTTATTCTCCATATCTGTAATATGTTTAATCTGCATATATGTGACCTATTTTGTTTTAATATTCTGTCTTCCATCTATATGTTGGTTTAAATTGTATATAAAGCAATCTGTTTTTCTGCACACAAAATTAAGCTGTCGTCAATGCATACCTTTAACCTGTTCACTATGTCAATATATATATATAGGTCACCTATATTGGCGAAACCAGCACTAAGTTCAGGCTTCGGTTTAATAACCACAAACTAAGTATCCGCAAAATAACCCAGGTTTCCCTGTTGCTGAACATTTTAATCTCCCCAATCACAGCTTATCTGACCTCAAATTTGTCATCCTTTACGGCTTCTTCAAAACTGCTCATGAAAGAAGCAACCGGGAACTAAAAACCATCTTACGCCTCAACACACACAACAATGGGCTCAACAGAGATCTCTCTTTTATGAGTATACATGCTAAGCTTTATACCAATAAGGTCTAGTTTCTTCCATTTCATTACTGACTGCAACTGAAGAAGAGCCGTGTTAACGCTCGAAATATTTTGTAATTGATTTAA
>KN886807.1:60649-72555 GCA_000934455.1 Apostichopus parvimensis
TAAAGTCTCACCTTGAAGAGCCAGGGAGAGATAAGCTGGAGGGGTGGAATGTAGTCCGGAGGTGGTGGGGTGAATAAATTATTTGTTGAGATGCCAAGGTTGTCCCTCAACTAGAAACAGGAATAAAAAAGAAAAATATAAGACTATTATATACCTACTTCACAAATTCTGCAGTTTGTGCTACCCTAAGAAGCTGATATCGTATCTATCCGTGAAGGAGAAGCTCGGAATCGGAAGAATATTTGGGATTACAGAACCTAAAAATTTAGTAATTTATGCTAGGTCCAATCTCGTTTATATGCTACAAGAGTTTCACGCTTTGTTCCTTTCAATGATGTAATGTTCGTCTCCTCACCCCCGAAAAGGTACTTTCAACAACACACTAGCGTAATTTACCTTCCCAAGAAATGTTTCTTCCCAAAGCTGAAAAGCAAAAGTTTAATTCCATTTTCTGCACAAACTGAATTTCTTTGATAAAAATCAAATTGTTAATTGGCTATCCTAAGGTAGGCTTAAAGCATAAAAATTATGGCACTAATGCAATCAACTAATAACTCATATTCCAGATAAACCATAGAGGAAAGAGAAAGTTAAATTACAAAACTATCTTTAAATGTATGGAAACTTGATGTTCCGATGAAATGCTGAAAGCCATTTTTCGTGATATATTCCTTTCATGCATTTTTGCCGTTTTGATCACTTCAGTCAGTTGTAGCTGTACTTATTTCTGTTCTTCAGATGCTCACAATGGAATGGCAGTTCAACTAATATGACAGAGAAAAAGCATTTCTTTTTGGTCTAATTCTACTACTGTTTTACCTAACAATGTCAACTACACACACCTGAAATCAGTTCTGCCCCTTTCAGTTTAAAAATACTGGACTCAAGTTCAACAAATAAAGACACCGAAAATGCAGTTCATCTATTTTAATAACTAACGTTTTATCTACCTATAAACCTTTTTCTCAGGGAATAATTTATTGTTCAAATATTGTGTAGTGATTTGGAGGGTAAAGAATTTTTTGGTTAATATCAAATGACTGAAAAAAAATAATCTTGGTCAGTCATCCTGGCTCAGTGTGTCCAGGATATACACTGTGGCCCATTTTGAATCTAGGATAATGCTATGCCATATTGAATAAAATACTCTATGTTGCTAAGGGCTTTTTTATCTTTCTCCTTTGTCAATTTAACACACTAAATTGGATTCTAGTCCAACTAGAAAGGTACAAAAAGAAAATATATACAATTTCCCCTCTACATGTCCTCTAGGGTCTAATACTCATCCACAACAATCTTGTCAAGTCTGATAATAATTTTGATTGCCGTTAATATCAGATGCGAATGCAACAACTGAGAATGGAACTGACCTTTGCCAACTGTTGCCATAGATCCCACAGACACTTCATGACTTGTGCGTGGTGGCCTGGGTTCTTGATCTTGTTAATGTCACCCAGTGCCCCTAACATCCTCCTCCATATAATCACCGCTGAATCTGATGACCATCCCAACTTGGTGCCACCAGAGATGACACTTAGCTCGGTCCGATAGAATACTGGTGGGTCAAGGGTCAAAAGAGAAAAATTTAAAAGTTTCCACCAAAAAAAATAACAAGAAGATATAATATTAGCTCTATCTGAAGTTGATAAAAGTGAGAAGGTGGCATTAAACGATCTCACCTTCATTTTCCTAATCCAATACCTATATTAAAATTGCAACGGTTAACACATCTTCTATTTTTTTTACAATTTAAGGCAACTCTGTTTGCTTACGGATGAACCTAATTTGTTTTCAAAGCACAAAGACGATCTCTTTAGTCTCCGTATCTGTAATCTGTTAACTCTGCAAATATATGACCTGTTCCTTCATGCATAAATGTAATATGTTTGCCATTCACAAATATCATCTATTTATTGTCCATACCTGTGATCTGCTTGTTCTCCTTTGTATCTGTCATATGGTTTAATCTGCACAAATGTGACCTGCTTATGCTCCATATCTGTGATATGTTTACTCTATGTGAACTGTTCCTTCATGCATAAATGTAATATGTTTTCCATTCTCAAATATCATCTATTTATTGTCCATACCTACAGTATGATCAGTTTGTTCTCTGTATCTGTCATATGTTAATCTGCAAAAATATGATCTGTTTTTTTCTCTCCAGATTTGTAATATGTTTAATCTGCATAAACGTAACCGGTTTTGTTTTAATATTCTGTCTTCCATCTTCATTTTGGTTTAAATTGTATATAAAGCAATCTGTTTTCTGCACACAAAATTAAGCTGTCGTCAATGCATACCTTTAGCCCGTTTACTATGTCTATATAGATGTGATCCGTTTTCTATGCATATAAAGTGTAACCTGTTTTCTAAGCTTTAAGTAACCTGCTTATTCACTATTCTATTAATACGTGCAATCCATTTTCTAGCATGGACTCTATATAACAGGAGGAAGTGTAGACGGTGCTAATACCTTCTGCGCTTTCCTCTATTTGTGCCTCCTGAAGGCTTCCCATCTCACCCTCGAGAGAGAGCGCCTGGGAGGGTGTGCTCGGCTCCGAGTGAATGAAATAAGGTAACACGGTCGGCGAGAGGTCCGCACTGAGGTCCTCTAGGAAGGTGGAAGGGGTGATGCTATTAGAGTCCATCGAGGTAGAAAGGTGCGAGTCGGCAGTGTGAACGCTGAGGGAGCTCTCTAGGCTGATCCCATCCGGCGGCTGGAGGCCGTGGAGATCGGATGTGTCGACGGAATGGTTATCATCCAGGAGCGGGGCGGCGTCGGTAACTGGAGCAGGAGGAGAAGGAGGAGGAGGAGAATATGAAAGATGAGGATGACTTTCATTCTCTAAAAATCAGCAAGTCATGAAAGAAGGATTTTTCTCAACAAAACTTTTCCTTTAAAGGTCATTAGTATGTTAGGATGCTACATAAAAAAAATTGAATGAAAGGCCAAGTGTTTTCAGAAGTACTTTCCCTAGAGGCTCTGAGCCTTGAAATTATTCCCAGTCATCGAGGAGGTTGTTAATATCGTAAATATCTCGTTTGCATGTATATTACTAGTCTTAACTGTGGCAGTAAAGTGGTTGTTGAAATTTGAGCAAGGGTGACCATCATTATCTTTCTAGCATTATTTGGAGGCAACACTAATGGCCTTTTAAGTCCACATAATTTCATAAATAGATACTTTAAACAAATATTTGTCCTGTTCCATCTCTTTTCTGGCAGTGCCAAACAAGAGAGAAAATGACCCAGGAATAAACTCTAAACCTTTAGAGATGTTAACACTGTTTTAGCCAGATAAGTAATTTTGTGACAAAATTTGACTCAAGATAGAGCAAATAAAAATGTGGCTTTTATTAACTTTCTCATCTGTGGGACAAAAAAAGAAGATGATTTGAGAAATTTGAAAGACAGATTGCACTTTCCATACACTTAAATATTTACATTGAAGACATCACCTTCTTTCAGACCACTTAATAACTACACAGTATATTTACTATTTAAAATTGTTAGAGGGTTTGAATCCCCGATCGTAGCTGGATATTAATCTCGTAATCTAGGCCGAGACGAATTTTTAAGGGTGTGCGGACTAACTTAAGCAACTGTGAGACATCTCTGTCCATTCTCTCTAGCTGTACTATTAAATAGCAAGCACTGCGGATACGATCGAACAGTTTCGTTGTACTGCGAATCTACGACTACCAACAAGACAGCAGGGTGCAGGAAAACTACCACCAGGTGGAGTGCATTTATGTGAGTGACCAGAGCAAACTTTTAAGGCCTTTTTTTGTCTTTTCTGGTCATCCCTTGGATAAATTCACTGAAGGAGGGATGTGTAGGTTTGGTGAACAGAACACCAGCTTTGGGCCAGTAAAACTCCCCTTTCAGGTGGATCATATGACAACCACTATTTTTTTGTTAAATTTAAGTTATCAGCAATGTGATGCAGGGAGATATTTATCATTTTACCTGTTTGGGGGTTCTAATGCAATCTGTATTTGATTTAAAGAACTAGTCGTTCGCTGGACGGCTTCCAAAACAGATTTCGCCCATCGCATCAGAAATTTGGAATTCTCGGACAATCTGATGACCGTCAAAAAATTTGCCCTGGTATTTGGCGGATTGCATATTCAAATAACAATATGCATGCTCATTGCAAACAAGGTTAACATGACAGAGAGGAAAAAGTAGATAATTGTTTCATGCTTTCAGTGGTCTTCTATGCAAATGCCGTCTACTGAACATAGTAGAAATTCAGCCACATTTGATACAACTATGAACAAACTTCTAAAATACATATCGATTTAAAGAGATAATGACCTTGTACAGCCTGAATGTATAATGCTCCATACAAAATGTCTATTGAGAAAGAGTCTCACTGTCTTGCTAAGAGATGTGATACAAAAGGTACTTGTTTGGGGAACATCCAGGTGTGGATCCAGGGTATGAGGTGGGGTGGGGGGTGGAGTGTACTCCACCCCCCACTTTTTCAATCCCACACAAAAAAGTAACAGTAATTATTTGGAGACCATTGTGTATAAATCTAATTATAGACCCAATTCATAGAGTAAATATACCATTTTGTCCTCTGTTAGTCATGAATGAGTTATTTTACTGTTATCTCCTCAGCTCAGATATAACCAATTCAAGTCAATTTTTTTTTTCATTGCGGAGGATCTCCTGTCTCCCTTCAACGATCCTGTGGGCACATGCCCCCTTGTTTATAATCTTGGACCCGCCCCCTGACGTTACTCAAAGAGTACTCTGAAATGCTTACGTGTATTAAACATGAATGCATCACTGCAATTAAATATGAGGTATTATTAGTCCATAAAAATGAAATGAAACATTATCAGACAAATCCTTTACCTTACAAGTTATTTTTACAAAATTTTAAATGATCAATTATTCAAAATATCTAGGTGTAAACGACTGAAATATTTGTTCTGTTTATGCAGAGATACACAGAGTAAATAGGGTTACATGGAATGCCCCAACATAAATATAGAAAGCTCCTGTAGAATCTACCACAGTAACTATTCCATCACGTTTGCTCTTTTTCCTTTCAAATCTGTTTCATCGAAATCAAGCAAATTTTTGTGAAAGCAGCACTGATATAACATATCTGATCACTACTTGAAAAAGAATGTATATTTCTAATACAACTTTAGGTATTTTTTAATAATGCTCGATATCTTCAATCGAAACAATCATAAAAGTATAAAAGACGGAGCAAAGAATGAACCAACATATCAACGGATTACTTTCAAGCTAATGTCCCACAAACCGTTTACACATTGACCCTCACATAAACACAGTTCCAGCACGAATTGATCAAAGTGGTTAGATCAATCCAATCGACAGAATGACATCACCAGACTGATCACTACAAAACAGATCAATCAGTGCTGATTACACTGATCGGCCAGACATCATCTGATCTGCTCATATCCAGACCGATCATCCCAATACATATCGCCTCGAGATTAATGATCCACAGGCTGGTCGACCTCAGACAAAACCCCAATATTGAACATCTCAACAATCACATTCACATCACTCCTGAGTGATTCTGACCTCTTGTAGATTATTATCAAACAGATCATCCAGTATTAATCAAATTGATCAGCCAGGCATCATCTGATCATCTATACAGTAATTATATCCAAACTGATCATCCCAAAAAGATTGTTTCTAGATTCACTATTTCCAGACTGATCTACCTGTACAAAATCCCCAGATTGAACATCTTGACCAATTCACATCAATCCTCAGTGCACTGACAACCTCTTGCAGATCACAGTCAAACAGGTCATCCAGTACTGATCTGATCTCCATACAGATCCCTTCCAGATTGATGATCCCCAGACTGATCGACCTCTATCAATAATCCCATAATGGAACATCTCGACAAATTCACATCAACCCTCAGTGCACTGACAACCTCTTGCAGATCACTGTCAAACAGATCATCCAGTACTGATCACACTAATCTTAATTTACAGATGGCTTCCAGATGGATGATCCCCAGACTGATCTACCTGTACAAAATCCCAAGATTGAACATCTCAACCAATTCATATCAATCCTCAGTGCACTGACAACCTCTTGCAGATCACTGTCAAACAGATCATCCAGTACTGATCAGACTAATCTTAATACAGATTGATGATCCCCAGGCTGATCTACCTTTACAAAATCCCAAGATTGAAGATCTCGACAAATTCACATCAATCATCAGTGCACTGACAACCTCTTGCAGATTACTATCAAACAGATCATCCAGTACTGATCACACTAATCTTAATACAGATTGATTCTAGATTGATGTTCCCCAGACTGATCTACCTGTACAAATCCCAAGATTGAACATCTCGACAAATTAACATCAATCCTCAGAGCACTGACAACCTCTTACAGATCACTGTCAAACAGATCATCCAGTACGGATCACACTTATCTCAATACAGATCATCCAGTACTGATCACACTAATCCTAATACAGATCGCTTCCAGATTGATGATCCCCAGATTGACCGACCTCAAACAAAAATCCCATGATTGAACATCATCCCACACTGATCGCACAACCCAGAGCTGATCATTGTCAAACTGGTCGTGTCCAAACTGATCACCTCAAACTTATCACTTTTTTCAGGACGAATCCTAACCAATCATTTCCCACATGGAGAATTCTTAGACCGACATCTTCAGACCGGATGTTTCCAGCGACATATTCCTAAATATGGACATTGTCAAAATTGATTTATCCCCAGTCAAATCATCCTCACACTTGACGACACAATATTCTCCTGCCTTAACTACTCCTTCACTGTTTCATGCAACTATTATGGCATCCAGGTTGAAGCGGCTATTAAAGGTGCAAATCTAACAAAACCAAGGACAAAATCAGTCCTTATTCTTCCATTTAAAATTCTACTGTGTGTTTATCAAAGACTTCCTTGGCAATTGAGTTGAGTTTTGTGGAAAATTCCTTGTTTAGTAGGAAAAATATTAAACACAAACCAAATGGGATATCTTTAGGTCCATGCAAGAGAAGAAAAAACATGCACTGGAAATAAAAACAGTCCAAAATGTGAAAGGGTGAATATAATAAAGACTTCAAAGTTAGTCCAACACTATTCCAAAAATGTTTTTAGTGTTTATAGTTGCCTTGGCAACATTTTCATTTTAGCGACCAATGAACACTTATGGATTCAAACATCACAGATATACTGAACCCAGGAAATATTTGTAATATAATTTTTCTAGAGGAAAACGAATGAAATGCAACCAATAAAAACCAAAACCTCCCGAGTACCTCTCCTGAATATTACCTCTACCATCCAACTCTCTCAAACAGAATTGAAATAAACAATAAAACAGGAAAAAAGTGAAGTAAACAAGGAACAATATGACATGCAAGGGAAGTTGTTTTCAATATTAAAGGAGGAACGAAAAAGTAATAATACTTTTGGGGGGGGGGGGTAAGGGGGAATATACAAAGTATTTTGGAAGCAATGAACATCACTCTCTCAACACTTGCAAATTCAACACAATTTAAACAATAGTTAATTGTTTTATTAATCAATTGTTTAAAATAAAACCTCTGACACAATCTGCCAAAAAAAAAAAAAAATGGCACTTTCTAAGGAACAATGATTTTCATAGCCAAGGAAATCTTTCGAGCAGTGTTGCTGGTCTTTAAAACAAAGCAATATTTTATCTTTAAAAGGTTTGTTTTCTACTGCTAATATTCTTGGTTCCATGCTAGATGGTGCCTCTTAAACGGTCGGCTGCACTGCCACACTAATATTTGCATGCTTTAGTGGATAAATATTTTACAAGATAAACAAAATTATTTTTAGTTTTTTTAACATTTTAATTCTCTAACCTGTTTAAACTGACGGTTTACAGAAATGTCAATGTTTCAGGATACAGTACAAGGTTGTTAAAATTAACTATTAAAAGCCAATGTGACTAAAAAATCTTGCTGAAGCACCCAGGCTTCACCATAAAGCTGAATATGCTCTAAATGAATTCAACTTCCTGTTTCAAGTTCACACCAACTGTGACAGAAAAATGGCCACAAAAAAACAAAACAAAATTTGAAGAAGTATCAAGGACTTCAACGACACTGCAAAGATGTACCTTGGTGGTTAAACTGACTTGTGCATGATGTACCATGCTTCAGGTCATGGCCAGAAACAAACAGAATTGATAAAAAAAATATATATGCCGAATGCAAGAATAAATGATGTTTCCCATAGCATAACGGGCCTTGGTGACGCATGCATTGGGTTTCGTAAGGGTGCTTCAACTTACATCCAAAGTGAACAGCTCTCCCTTCTATAGAGGCCAAAAGCCAGGCAACAGTTGGCCAAAAACATCCTTTAAGATACGTAAGGAAACATAATCAATGCTGAGGATTTGTGTTTCTTGGACTGGATTTTATATATGCCAATTAGTAAAACAGATGCAGAGGACCAAAGTAACGCTTGGTTAATGATTAGTGCTGAGCAAATCTATCGTTTAACATCACATTAAATTTAAACAAGAAGGCATCTGGTAGTCTGAAGAAGAACCCACATATACATCAACCTCCACCTTTCCCCTTCCTCCCTAAATTCAAGCCAAGCAGCTTCCATCCCCCGACTATGAAAAAAAAAAAAATTTGGAATGGTCAAAATCAGTGGTGCAAGCAAAATCTCAAACGGTATTAAACACAAGGTCTTGCCATTTGTTTTCCTAGTAATAATGACAGATATTTTCCTGTTTTTCTTCCATTTTGTCCTCTTTTTATAGTCATGAATGAGTAATTTGACTGTTACCTCCTCAGCTCTGATTTAAATATAGAACAAACCTTGTTGGAATTCCCTTACATCATCTCAGTCCGGGAGAGAAACATAAACAACAAAACGAAGTGAAGTCGAGAATAGAAATTTTACAGCATAGACAAATGACAGCTGTTGATGATATTACAAAGAATATTGAAAACAGAGGACTGGCAAAGATTGATGAATCAATTTCTACTGGCATGCAAGACCGTCTAGATGAAATGCTGCAGACGAGGTTTGATAACGAAGAAGCAATGAAACACCATGCAGTTAATACTGCCCGACATGATCTCAACAGACTGTCACATGTACGAATGACCAACCGTTTGTCATCGTATCGATAAAATAAACGTGTATTCCATTCCGGGAAACCACTTTCTAAGATCCATTGTATAAATTTATTAATATTGTACATTGATTGCTGAGAGGGGAATTTGATCTATTGGACTGTTACTTTTGATTTAGAATAGCTGACCAGTTATCTATCATAAGTATGTTCCACTAAGCCAGATTCACTCAACATCTATAAAAGTCCCCTCCCCCCTTATTGTGGGGCAATAATAGCCTGTAGTCAGCCTCAGTAGAGTTGTAAATGACATTTGAGTTCTGTACTAGAATAGAGGAGGCTAGGCTAGTTAACTGCTACTGGGAATGTGTGGTAGGTCTAGGTTGATCCTGATGTTCGGTTTGTACCAATTCCCACAATTGTAGAAACTGTACAGCACTTTATAAATGTTTAATATTTTAGATATATTTATAAGAGGTAAAATATTATCTTCTTTCAATAATATGTTCGATGTAAAGATAACAGTGAACAGTATCATTTAATGCAAACAAGGCGAGTTAAGAATGTATGTTCATATTTAACAAAGGATCTCATTCGTAAGAATGTTGGTATAAAAAATTTATGAGTCTGTAGAGATCAGATTTATAGTCAAAAGGAAGCTACATTGCATTTTAAACCATATGAAGTTTCAATCCACCGTATCATAGTAGACAGTAAAAGAAAGAAAAAAGAAGTTAAAATGAATATGAAAATAGGACAGAGCTAGGTGTACACTGAATCATGCTAGGGTGAAGGAAGCTGGAGTAGAGAGGGTTTAGACAAAGAAAGGCCATGCATCTTTCTTTTTACCTGTTAGAGGTACCTCATTCTGACGGCTGGGTGGGAAAGTGGTAGACTTGGGTAAGGGGTCCTTAGGGGGATCTGAAAAGTGGTAATATGGGGTGATAAAGAATAGGTACAGTGGTGGAATAATGGTTATGTAAACAGTGACATCCATAACAGTGAGGTAAAATACCAATGAAAAGACTCTTATAAATATAACCTAAATTGATCAAAGAAATGGTTTACTTTGTCCCAGAGAGAATAAAGGGAACAAAGTGATAGCTTTTAATAGGCAGAGACCAAAAGTGCAGCTAACTTCCACACGGTCAATAACTGGTGTAATTTGCATAGAATTAGTAGCAAACATTGAAACGGAATGAAATCGGTACGACTATGGTTGGCTAATCGACAAAAGCCACTTGCCAGTGTCATTTTGGCTTCGTATCACAAGTTAATACTTTTTTCCTTCCCCTTTCTTGGCATACAATGTTTCTCAGTACACACTGTTCATATCTCTCAATCATTCTATATCTATTACTGTTGCCATAGCAATGAAAAATTGTTAACATTCTTTACTGTCAAATGTTAAGTCAAGCAGTTGTGAAAAGATTGAGGATCTGGGGCAAAACTACCTTTACTTGGCATGGGGTTGGGGGGGGGGGCAAAATGTTATGTCATCCAGAGGAGGAGTCCATTGGGAGAAGTGTCCCCTCCCCTTTGTAAATATTTTTGGACAACTGGAGAATGCTTACATACAAATGGTGCAATATATTATGCAACTTTTGAAATAGTGTTGAAGAATTTTTGACTGTATAGGTTGTACCACATATTAATGATATATATTTAAGTACTGTACAATACAAATTTTTGTGACATTCTGTTTGCCATTGGGGTGGCAGAGGGAGGGTGGGGGGGGCCCTAAGGACCACCAATAGTATACATGGTTGTGCCCCCGGTGACGAGATAAATTTTAAAGATGAATGAACTTATGAAGACTATGAACATACACATATTTACATATATATATATAAAGTGAGAAAGAGGGAGAGAGTGCAGTGATGAGTTACAAAATGAATGCATAATTAGTCATGTGACACTGTAGAGCTTTAACGATTGGACAAAAGGAAATCCAGCCATCTGCAGATGCTTCAGGAAAGATGGTTAGCTTAAAAACCCTGCAATACAACCTTACCTGCTTGAGACTGCACGGATTCTCGATTAACTGGAGGGAAGGTGGTGGATTTTGGCAAGGTTTTTTGAGCAGGTTCATGTTTGGGCTCTAAATAACATAAAATTAAAGCGGTTAGGATATGAAGTGATGGCACTGAGCTTTATAATTATGATATGTTTTAAACTGTGAAGGGAAAACGAAAAAAAATGAGCATTTTTGTCAGTGATGTATAGATTGCTCTGTGATTATATATTATGACCAACAAAAAATGATTGTTAGTAGATATTGACATCCTTCCGGTGAAGGCTGAAGTTTTTTTTGGTCGCAACAAGTTTGTAACTTTCAGAAACATGTTTGAATAATTTCAAGAGAAAAAGTACCATTGACGATTTGAGAGTCTATCAGGTACAAAGACAAGTCCTCTTGCAAATGTTAGAAGCCATCGTGGGTGAGAAATTTATACAGTTAATATAACAAAACAGAGAGAAATTAGAATACAAATGAATAACATATGACAAAAATAATAAAAATATATATATATAAAGTGAGAAAGAGGGAGAGAGTGCAGTGATGAGTTACAAAATGAATGCATAATTAGTCATGTGACACTGTAGAGCTTTAACGATTGGACAAAAGGAAATCCAGCCATCTGCAGATGCTTCAGGAAAGATGGTTAGCTTAAAAACCCTGCAATACAACCTTACCTGCTTGAGACTGCACGGATTCTCGATTAACTGGAGGGAAGGTGGTGGATTTTGGCAAGGTTTTTTGAGCAGGTTCATGTTTG
>KN886807.1:72875-83588 GCA_000934455.1 Apostichopus parvimensis
ATGAAAGATATGTCATGATGTCCAAACTACCAAATGTGCAAAGTGAACTTGAAAGAGAGACAAGCAAGCAAATCTTGCAAACTAACCTTCAATATTTTCAAATCTTACCAAATAATTAATGAAATACGGGGGGTAAAATCATTTGGAAATCTGTCCTATCGAGGATGAGATCGTGTCCGATATCGAGCCAGGCGACTCACTCACCAAAATTGAGAAACTAATGAGCAACGATTTCCTAAGAGTTGGAATCATGACACAATTAACACCTGCAAGACATTCCCAAAATCCCAGAGTTTAACCTCAAAAAGGACCTCAATTCCTTCCATCTTACCATCTTTTATGAACGAGACTGCTTCCAGTAAATCGCCGGCGCTGCTGCTCCTCATGAACTGGAGGTTTACCGCCGAATTCTCTTCGGCGCCGATGCCCCCACCGGGATCCTCCGTGGATGACCTTTGACCCCTCAAAGTAGGGAAGGACGAGTGGAGAGCTTCTGCGGACGAGGAAGGGGAGACTTCCATTGGTGTCTTGCAGGTTGAGGGCAGTATATATAAATGATTGCAATACCATTCAGCCACACCAGCATCACAACCTTCTGCTTCAAGTGGTAAATGGGTAACTTATTTCTTAAAAAGTGGATTGTACAAACGTAAATGCGTAACTTATTTCCTAAAGAGTGGATAGTACAAAGGTAAATGGGTAACTTATTTCTTTAATAGTGGATAGTACAAATGATTTCTAGGAATCAATGGCACTGAACCAACTGAGGTTCCCATTCCAGCCCAATAGTCTCTGTGATCTTTTAAGATCTGTTTTGCAATTTGCCCGTCAATATCGACTGCTGTATTTGATATTTAAACACAAATACCTCTTTTAAGACAACATCTGCCTTATACTTCAAATAAATAATCATGAACAGTTTGCTTGTTCCTCAAGGAGGAAAGGGTTTCAAAATAAACAAGTCAAATATTTCAAACAACTTTCATTCCTAAAGGATTTTATAACACCCCCTTTCCCCCCCCCCCCCTTAGAATGATGGGATCCCTCACCTGATTGTTCGCCTATTAGCTGTGCAGTTCTCGTTGCGCTGTTACCGTACGCAGGATCCACCGTCATGGAACGTTGTCTGGTTAATGTAGGATACAGATCGGTCTCTGAACCTGTAGAAATAACACAAATCATCAAGTTTTAATGGCAGTCAATTCAATAGCAAAAAAAAAAATTCTGGGTTCGGTTAAAAAGAATTCCATGTTATATTAATAGAACATTCCAATATTCCCTAAAGCAACAATCTTCAGAAATTTCTCATGACATATTACAACACTTTGCTTCTGGTTACAACATATCATTTTTCAAGTGAACCTGGTACCCACTCCTTAACTAAACATCTGGAACACTGAGAAGATTAGCATGCAGTAAAGTATTTTATGTATTATTAATAGAACATTCCAATATTCCCTAAAAGAACAATCTTCAGAAATATATCATGACAGATTACAACACTTTGCTTCTGGTTACAACATATCATTTTTCAAGTGAACCTGGTACCCACTCCTTCACTAAAAATCCAAAAGCCTGACAAGATTAGCATGCATGTAGTAAAGTATTTTATATTCAGATATGTTAATTTTGTTATGGCAAAGCGTGACAGGTTTTCTATAATTTAAAATATGTCATTCTTAGGAGGTACTACCCTTTAATAAAAGTATAACATGTCATAGAGATTGTTCAGTTCGTCCTTGTATGAAAGAATAATTGCTACGTAGTATTAAACAGTTTGCAACAGCTCTCAGTTCTTACAATATCTTAAGCAAACAAAGAGCAGTCTTAGGAGAAGTCATTTCAAGTGTACTATGGCTAATATCAGACTTGAGTTAAATTCAAAACTTTGTTAAATTCACAACTTTTACGACCAATGACCGTGGCTCCTCTGTTTAAACTATGATACCAACCATTGCTTAAAATCAGGAGGAGATTAGCAGAAGAAGAGGACACTTTTTAAAAAGCAAAGAAGGGCCAAGCAAGCAACATTCAGAACTGAAACGTTTGGTAATGAAAAGCATTAAATTTGAAATATGAGCACTGATGATATGACACATTCCCAGTAGCAGTTACCTAGCCCAGCCTCCTCTGTTTTAGTACAGAACTCAATGATGATATGATTTTATTTTTAAGTTGTTTGTAGCTTTGCTAAGAAGTTGTCTCTTGTGAAAATAATAAATCCATGAATTGAATTCACATCATTTCCCCCAAAAAATTGATAAACAATTAATTTAACTAGTTCTGTATGATAGATTCATTCATGATAAAAGTGTAAAATGGTGACTGACAGAATAAAAGGCAAAACCAACTATAAAATAAAAGCTAAAATATGAAGAAAAAAAGAAATGAAAGATTATGTCTTAAAACCAAGATTAAAATAGAAACGGTCATACCATTATAGGTTTGTGGCTATGAAACATGCAACCATGGCATCACCACAATGTGCATACTAACAGACAGTAATGTACAGACAGAAGACAGACAGTATGTACATATTATCACTGTCTCTCCTATCATCATTTAACTGAAAGATTACATAACTGAACTTGACCAGAAGACAACATACAGATACTGCTAGCTTTATTACTATATTTATCCGACAGGTGCTATAAATTACACTGTATAGAATCAATCCTATATAGAAGCACTTTACATACATACATACATACATACATACATACACACGAATATACACGCAATTGGGGGACAACTAGATGTCCCCCAATTTAAACAATTTGTCCCCTCCCCCCTCCTTCTAGGTGTGTGTTCAAACACCAGTTCCCTGATTGATATATGGGTTCAAGCTACATACAGAGGGGGAGCCCGGGTTTCAATCCCAAGAGAGGCTGGAAGTCTTTATTCATACTGTTCTGGATTTTCCAAGCTTGTTGCCGTTTCAAATAAATAAATATATATTTATGTATACAAATATAGATATACTCACACAAACTCCTGCACACATTTATGCAAACATTCATGCAAAATACATATTTCCACCAAACTCACTGTAGAGGTTCCATCAATCCTCTGGTAGGGCACTAAAAATGGCAGCCAGGGTTTTTAATAGAGAACACTCATTCATTCACTCAGATCAGGATCAACGGCAATACGCAATTTAGTGAGTAATTACTGTACTCCATCTTTATTTAACCCTATAAACTCAATCTTTCTTTTCTTATTAAGGATCCCTCACTAGTACTTTAATATCCTCTGACACAAAAGAGTGACGATCATACTTAAAGCTGACATTCCCTGACTAGCTATTCCCTTTTTCTCTGGTCCAACCCAACTCACCATTTTGCACCAGTTTTGCAAGGTCTTTAAGCTTGATGGTGGCAGTGCCATCGTCCTCGGTTGTCTCTATGTGAGAATCCAGGTTGGCACTCTCGATTCTCAACCTCCTCATATCTTCTGGATAAATGATGGAATATAGCAGGGAGTATATATATAAAGAAGCATGGTGACCAGAGCGAGTGTGGGGTTCGTGAATAAAGCTTGTGATGAAACGATTAAAGAGGTGGTGTATTATGTAAAATGTGTCCGGATATTTGCTGACCTTCGACTATTTTACAAACTTACAAAATAAAAATGGATTGAGACTTGTTAAAAAATTCAAAATTCGATTAAATTTATAATTTGAAATATTTTTATTGAATTTTTACTCAAGGTAATTATTCAGGTTATCATTTATATTTTGAGTGCTCAATGCTCTATGCTCTATGAATGCTCTATGCTCTATGAATGCTCTATGAATATTCAGAGATTGCAATTGTGATGTAAAATTTCATAGCAATGCTCTACACACTCCCTGTTCATCCTAATTAATGCCCAAAGGTTAGGTCACATCTCAGTTTATTTGTCGCCGCTTTTAACATTCTTATTGTTCCAAAATGACTGAAATTGCTTTGACTGCTTGGGGGGGGGGGGGGGGAATGCCCACAAACAACCAATGAAATCATGTTCTTTGTCATGAATTAACCTGCATGGTAGAATTAGACTGTTGATAGTCTAATCCATTAGGTCCCAGTAGTAGATAAAAACATTAAATATTCAGTGCTGCCTTGAATAGGTTGATCACCTGTGACCACACTTTTGAGCAATATATAAAAACCTGTACATTTTTACTGAAGCCCTTGTACAACTACGGCACAGTTGCAGGATACTGATTTGCGAAAGATATTGAACAATGATAAAGAAGAAAGTGGAAAATTCACTATCTTGCTTGAGTAGCGTTTGTGTTTCCCGATTCTTAGTAGTTTGTATTTCCTTCTTAGAATGAAACTGAAAATGAGCACTATGTAGAAGCTGCTGTTAATGAATTATTGACAAAGATCATGCCAGGTGGTGTCGTCAAGTATTCACAGTAACAAAGAGGGGGCGGGGGTAATACTATCGTTATCAGTAAATGTCAGTAAATAGTTTAGAATCTTCACCTACTGACCTCAGAAACTGTAGTCTTGGTTTCATTTTTTACTACGACATGCTGCCTTCACTCTTTGTATGGTTTCAATAGCCTACAGCAATCTAAGTTTTAGGTAGCATCTAATTGGTAGCACTCATGACATATAACAGAGACAGATCCTGGGGGAGGGGGAGGTGTACACCCCCCTTTTTTCTAACACACACAAATAACCGAGAGCACTTATCAGCACGACCTTTTCACACAGACTTAACTATACACTTATTTTATAGCCGAAATATGCCTCAGAATGAACCATTTCGCTTCTAAAATTTCCCAATCTTTAAAAAATATTTTCCCCCTTTGGGAGTGGCCACACCTCCTCCCTTTTAAGATCCTGGTTCCCTCTGATGAAATGTGAAGATTTGCTAAATAAATTAGATAGGGAATGGCTGAAGGGCAAGGTTAAACATTTTTAAATGTGACTTTGTAACACTAGCATAGCTATCACAACAATGCTCTATGTTATGAACATGAATGTTACCAAGGAAGTTGTTAAGTGGGAGGGAAAAAGCAAAAAAGGTGGGAAGCAGGTGAGATTGTCTGATCTTTTCTTGTCATGTGATGTTTTTCAGATGTGTTGGACCTTCTTTGATGTGGTGATACATGAGTGAATGTGTATACTACCATCACCAATAACAAAGCTTACACAAGTCACGTATAAAATGTTGATATGACTAAAATGTAAAGCATGCAATGGATTAAAGGTAATAACACAGATAAAATGCTTCTTGAGACTGATGCTCAAATCGGTTTCTCTTTTAGCTCAGATGATAGTACTCGGTGAACGGTTACTGCTCTTGGAATTCCAAACCTGACTATTAAAAATCTCGAGCAGATACCAAGTACACAGTGTAATGGCACCATCGCTATAGCAACTGACTTGATGAATAAGTAAACCACTTGAATCTCACAACAGTGTGACCACTGACTCTTCTTTATTCCCGAACATTTATAAGATCTTTCGTTTTGAAAGCCCCCTGGATCCAAGAAATTATCTCACAAATGATTGAAGATCATCTCACGAAAAAAAAGTTGACTTATTCTCACCCTGAGGCGATGTAGAGTCACTTCTACCCCACCCTGTCGAGAATGACCTCGGGTGTGGCTTATGTTCCCGTTTCTCGGTCTTGGATCCTAGCAACCTCTTCTTCCGTTTCTCCTCCAGCTTGTCCAATGGAAGGTTGCTCAAGTCGAGTCCATACACCTTCTTGGCAAGCATTTTAGTCAAGGTGTCCATGGTTTTCTGATAAAGAACAATCATAATCGAGAGTGTATGGACAATGTAATATCACCATGCTTGCAATAAGATTCGTTCAAGTGACTACTGCAATGTTCTGTAAAGAGAGACTCGTGTTGTACCGATCATCGGCATGCATTACCGGTATCGGCCGATATCAGTGATATCGGTCTGATATCGTTATCGGTAATAGTTGCGTCATTTACCGATAGTTCCCGACCCGTACCGCTCCATCAAAACGATCACTAGAATTCAGTCATGTTAAGAACGCAGTAGTTAGAAACAACATTGAATAAGAAGGGATGAAATGAAGATGAACTTTACACAGATATGGGCTAATGTTAGGCTCATATTTAAAAAAAAATTTATTATCGATATCGAATTGGTATCAGCCGATAGTAGGAGTTGAAACATCGGTTATCGGCAAAAGTTTATAGCAAGAATACCGGTGCACCAGTAAAAATGGCTATGTAGTATTTGAAATTTAACCTTCATGGGAATTTCATGAAGTTAAGTGTTCAATGAAGTAATGACAAACTATGTCCGTAGATTTTGATTATCATACATATTTAACTATTGAAATAATGGCTGATGTTGCAATTATGTCTTTATCTGTAACATGGTAATAGAAATAAAATCATTGACAAAAATCTTTGCACAATGCCTCTTAATGAATCCAAGCTAGAAAATTGCTTGTTAAAAGTCTTAACATTAACTGGTGAATTGTTAACATAAACTACAAAAATTTGTTAAGAAATACCTTGTACAAGATACATATGAATATTTCCATTAATACTCATAGCACTATGATTGAAAACATGACCACAGATTTTCCAGAACTTCATTTCGACACTTACCGCCCATTCCTTGATTAGCTCCTCCCAATGTGTCAACGATGAAAGAACATGTAGAAAGTCATCCCACAACTCCACGGAGACCTGGATTTCCAGGTTAGCTTTGATCCAAGTAATAATTAAAGTCTAAAAACATGGGGAGACAGTAAAACAGAATTTATTAGTGTGTGAGTTAAACCGACAGATGGGAATATTTTAAATTTTCAAAACAGGAAAAAAAAAAATGTTAACGTAATTCTGACTAATATATAGTCACAAAAGGATGCCGAAACCAAGAAAAAGGAATCCGTAGACAATAAATAACTGAATGTGATTATTGACAGATTTATAATACAGATATGAAATATGATGAGGATGAAAAGATTCATACAGCAAAGTCAAAAATTTCGCTTTCATTCCAACAAGATCCTTGAAACAAATTATGTTCTGAAGTAGAAAATTGCTGGTACATTTCTTCTATTGGACTACCAACTTGGTATTCTAATTATCAATCAAACATAGTATTAAGCATCTACAATATATGTCTTTCAGTTGCTTAATAAACATACTCTATAATCTTGTGAACCGTATTATTACATACAAGAACCTAGATGTCAAATGGAAGCATTGATATTTCTGACATTTCTATATGACCAATGACAGGTTAACAAACTTATATGTGAACTAAATGAACTTTTGTCTTAACAGCAAACAGTTGTTGTATAGTTCCATGGACCTTCACGACAATCAAAAACTAGGTCACAAGGGTCAATGTGAGTCAGTTCGGTGATCAGTAGGTTAATGTGTGGAGGCTTATTAGAGTGATACATCACAGAGCCACAAGAGCTTGAGTTGTGAGCTTTGCTCTTTGTTGCTTACTCCATTTTTTTTCTAGAGCTGACATCTACAAAGAGTTTTAACCCAACATATCAGATTTTAACATTGCCTGAAAATTGACATTGTTTTCATAGCAAATCTGTTTACTTTTAAACATGAAAATGAAAGATTACTAGCACTGGAGGCACTGTTACATTACACAATGGAAACTACAGCAACTTAATGATGTCACTTCCAAAGTCTGATATCTACAGGGGGGATATGAGATGTTCTCTTCAATAAAGTGGAGGTATTCTCCTTATTAGCATATCTAATATATAATAATATAATTATGAGCGGTTGTTCCATGTTTACAATGGACAGTCCAGACAAAAAGTTATTTTTGACTAATGGAAGAGGAGCACATTCTAAGCATCTTGTGAAAGTTTGCATTCAATTCCTGGATACAGTGTTTCAAGATTGCAGCAACTGAAATTGACAAATTTCTTATATGAAAATCTAATTTCCTACTTTGTAACTGGGATACATCTCGATATGAGCACTACACAGTCACTTGTATATTGCTAACTGATACATTTTTCCTTGTTAGGTCAAAACAACAATCAAGTGAAAAGTAAAGAGACCAGACCATTTTGCTGCCAGTGCACAACCTATGACAACACACCTGTTTGCTTCAAGTCTACCTACGGGACGATCTGTGACAATTTCTATTATCGATATCTAGATAAAACGCATACGCAAGAATGGTTTGCAAATGTCACCGGGATGCTAAAAATATGTTCCTCTTTTATCAGTCACAAATACATTTTCCTCTGGACCATCATTTTAAAGGTCGTCAATACCTTGAAGAGGGACGAGGCCAGCTGCTTCCCCAATGATAATCTTCCCTCACTTGGCTCGCCCTCCAAAACTCCCTGTGTAATTTTCAGAAGAACTTTCAGCAATTGTTCCCTGTAAAGAGAATTAATACCACGTTACACAAAACTGTCTCTCTCACTCTCCCTTATTAAAAGACGTGGAGAAAACTGTTGACACCATCGCAAGAACAAGACTGAGTTCATTGAGTAAGTTTCTTCTTTCTTGTCTCCGACTGGTACATACGATGACCTTTGCTGGCTCTAAATCTACCCATCTCTGAGTAATAAGTACTTTTAGCAATTTTAACAAATGAGATACAAATGATTTCCTGGTCATTTGTCAATACAGACAACCAGCACTGAAAATTTTGACAAGGTTTAGCATTATATAAAACTCAGTTAAACTCATGAAAGGCTGCTGAAATTCATAAAGCAAAAACTTAGCATGAATAGACTCTGGATGTGCGAAACGATTAATTCACTTTGGCTTCGGCTTTGAGTTCAATGTTTGAAGAATCCAACTGTAATAGTAATTACTGACTTTGCGACTTGCAACTTATAATCACTGCTGACTCACAATTTTGCAAGGCCGGAAAGAGTGACTCCATAGTTTTCCCTTTTGGGAAACCAAAAAAGAGCTCACAACAACAACAACAAAACAAGAGCAAAGCAATACAAAACTCCCACAAAAATGAATTAATTTGAGAATAATGGCTCTTGGAGGTCAAAGGTAACCATTTTTTTCTAAGCCATGCAGAATCCTTACCAGGTATCCTTGTTCATTGTTACTTTCATAACGATGTTCTTGTACATGTTTAGGACTGCCTCGCAAATACTGACTTGCTCCCGGACCTGCCTCTCTTCTTGCCCCAGGGGCTCATACAAGAAGACATGAGCAGAGTGGGTGATGAAAACCTTCGTGGTCGCCTGCATCCCGGCCTCGACGTTGCATTTATCTAAGAAGAAATCAAAAAGCCCTCAACATCACTCAGTGATATCAATTTAGATTCCACTGAGAGAGCTCTCTCGTACAGTGGCGGAGCTAGGGGTATCGGTCAGGAGGGGCGAGAATGGTCTGTCCGTGTCTGCGCTTGTGAGTTATGGCTCACTCGTTGCGTTGATGATCATCTTTCGACACTATCTAAGCAGAGCGCCACCACAGGTTGGCGCGTAGCGTACAGAATTTTTTTGAATAAAGATACTCCCTAGATCGCCGGAAATGACCCTTTCCGGGCCTGGCTAATTTGCAGATAAACGAAGAATAAATAGGTGTAATTGCCAAATTATACCAACAAAATGTGACAAATGTCAATAGGTAGATGAGAGCGCAATAAAAAAGGCAATAATCGCGAATAAGTAAAAAGTGGTAAAGAGGTGAAAAGGGCGCCAGCAGTCCATTTGAGTCCGTCGGGGGGGGGGGCATCCGCCCCCCTGACTGTATGGACGCTCCGCCACTGCTCTCGTACGTATCACTCACACGTGTACTGCATGCAGCTGTTATGATTACAGTGTCTGCGCTTGTGAGTTATGGCTCGCTCGTTGCGTTGATGATCATAGTTTCGTAGTATTACTAGTTACCCAGGTTTTTATTTGGTTTTGTTCAGGCTAGAGAATCGGACTTCAGTATTCTAAATTCTGATTCAGAATAGTAATATTTTGGGTAAATTTGTGAACAAATTATTTCGAGTTTGACACAGGCAATTTTCAGTGTATTTTGATTTCATTTAATACAAGATTCACTGATTTTTGTGACGGTCCGTAGGAAGCTTGAGCGCCGGTCGGTAGGATGCTGATTTACTCTGAGTGCCGGTCGGCAAGCACTAGTGGCGGTTACGCCCGACCGACGCAGCTACAACACTGTATGTGTGTATGTATATACATATATAAATATATTGTCATATTTGAATACATTAACTACAGATATCATTTCCAAATAATTTCACTGCAAAGAGTTAAAACCACATACAATATTGTCTTTATTTGATATAAAATCTACTTTGCTCTTCGATTACCTGTCTCCTCACAACATCTGCACACTCGCTATACCGTGTCTAGAGTGACCCGGTAACCTTTGACACTGACCTCCATTGGTGACGAGTGAACAAACGCACTATACATGTCACATGCATTAATATCAGTTACTCCTCGGATCAGTGTATCACTACACACTAAAGGCCTGACTGCTACTTTCAGCTATATTCTGTTAATGCCAAACATCTGTCATACACTCTCACAAACTGGCGTGTTATCATTTCATCACTTTTCCGAGGCTGTTACAATTACTATATCGTCAGGGCATCCAAACTCTCGATCCCATTTCACTTTTGTTGACATTTGCACCCTGAACAGAACTTGCTATCACTTTAATACCCTGTAATATTAATTACTAAGAACAATTAGTTCAAGCTGCATACAAATCCGTTTCAATGGATTGACAAGGCTAAT
>KN886808.1:6247-34111 GCA_000934455.1 Apostichopus parvimensis
GGATTTGAACTTCAGTAAACCTATAGAAATTTACTTTTGAAAGAAATGCGTCGGATAGATATAAAGTTTAGTAAACTCAATGTTACTCATAAGAATACAAGAAAAGTTGCAACGCCGCATTGTCAACATTAGGGATATGTATACGGTACAGGTCCTCATATTAGAATGTAAAAATATCACCCGATTTATAACAATTTCACCCGAATGACGATGAAAAGTGTGGGGCCATTGCGCCCCCCCCACTCCTCCCCTACCTCGTGCATGCCACTTTGAACTATTCAAATTGTCAATACGAGTGCTTTAAAGCATTATATGAGAGTAAAATACACATGTTTTACACTATATAGCATTAAATAAATATAGTTCCACATTGTAACTGGCAACGAATATCCAGTTTCGTTCTGAAAAACTTACATGTTTAGATTTACTAAGGCTTATATATTATAGGACAAATTTGCCACCGCAACGATGGCACGCACTATAGTTATTAATACGTTTTGTGTATAATATTGAAATAAACAAGCAATTATATATGGAAGTTCGTTACCTTAGAGTAAAATTCTTCCACAAACGCAGTATATTAAACAAGGAACGTGCAAGAATGATAAACGATGTTTTTTGTTTCCTTTTTTTCACGCCGAATCATACAAAGTATAGCTATATCAATCACTTGATGCTGATGGGGCCACGCAGGTATTGAGGGGAACAACATACACACGCAATAAACGTATTTTGTCAAATGAAGATATTTATACCGTTGTTATACATGCGCAGTCGGGTTGATTTACATGTATATACAATGAAATCTTCTCCAAGAAGGGAGAGGCTGGGCTAGAGCAATCTGTATTATGGTCATATTATCTAAACGTTATAAAACAACGCAAAGCCTAAAGGAGACACCGACCCAAGTATCATCTTATCAGCTAATATGACAGGAATCTTTGATTAACAACTACTCCAAATGATCCGCTGTGGAAACAAAATGTCTCCATTTGGGAGATATGCTTGTTTTTTTCTTCTTCTTTTCCTATTTTGGGAAATTTTTGAAATGTTATGCCCACATTATGTCAGAATTCCTGGTGGACTAAAGCCGTATATGTATTGAAACAGTTTTGCACGCAGACCCCCAAATTTTAACCTTGGTCTCCTCCAGAGTCACAGGAGCTGGGGACAGCAGGTGGAGAGAAGGGGAGGGGAGGGGTGAGGGGGGTGATGAAGATATTACTTAACAAGTAACGTAAGCTACGTTATACACTTGTGTGTAGACTTAAAACTATGAGACAAACTATACTTACGTTTGGTGCATTTTGCATTCATCTGGTCTAGTTAAGAGATCTTAGAAAATAGATAAATTTCTTTCTTTCAACATATATGCTGAAGATAGTTTTCTTGGTTGTTCGTCTTTTGTAATTTTCAGTCATGTATATCTGATGAGCCTGTTTTAAACTAGATTACTCAAAAGGCTAGAGATGGAATCCAGTAATATGTTAAATGACATACATTGGGAAACGTTTAACTCTTTAAAGGGGCCTGCAATGTCAAAGTAACCCATTGGTTAGCCTTTTACTATATTACTACATTTACTATATTTGCCCTTTTAACATTGAGCCGGATAAACTTGTAAGAGGAATATCGCTGCTGCTTCGGCATTGTCGTGTTGCTTGTAAACTCATTCCAGCACGTTATGCATTTTAAGTAGATAACACTAGCGAATGTCATAGGTCTAAGGGTCAAAGCTAAAGAAAGTTGACATTATAAGTTTTACAATATGACAACGTGCAAGGTATATATTTACATATAAATATATATGGTCAGCTATATTTGCCCTTGGTGTCTAATAATAAGCTTTGGGACCGTAATTAAGACTAGAAGAAATTTCAATGTATTGAGCACCGAAGAGATAAAATAAATGGAAAGTTTTTTCCAAGGACTACCATTTTAAGTCCATTGGACAGTGAATCGTCTGTTATTTTGATGACACTCTTCAAACATTTAATTATGGGACAACCTTCGAGGATAAGTTCGGTTTTACGTGGAATGAAAGTATGAACCTCCAGACTTTGTTCCACCGTGAAATTTTACCGTAGCTGCACGTCCATAGCAATGTGCTTTAACAAATACATCAACGATTAATTTCACGCCTGGCACTTTCACTTCAAATAAAGCCAGTTTCGTGTATTCATGCAGGTACGTTAGTTGAAGTATTAAATATTGCTACTACAGACAACGTTAAAGCGGAATTATATCTGTAGACTATACATGCAAGTTCATGCAATTTTGGAGAGCATGCATATATTCTGGCCGTTTCGTGTTGATATATGCAATGTGGTTCATACATATGTATACATGTGGTACGTACATTATGTATAGATATTAATATAAATTTTCAAATTTTTAGATTTAAGGTCATTACATTGATACATTCTCGGTCGCAGACTGTTAATTGGAACGTTATAATACAATCACTAGTGAACTGCTCTATGGCAATTGCATTGCATATACAGAGAAAACCATACGGCAATCGAAATCATACATCATCTTTAATAATGTTCCTTTTCGCGTCCCATGTGACCATGACAACCGATGATACGGTTCACCGAAAGATACATATTTACATGTTAGTACACAACTTTCTATAATACGTCCGTCTAATGATATGATGTCCTATAGATCGGAGAGCTGCTATACTTATATAATACAAGTATCGCATCCCAGACTGTTCAGTTATAATTTTACCTCGATTGTGGGGGAAAATGAGGGGACGGTGGTACGTGTACGAGAGAGGGTTGGGCGGGGTTAGGGGGAAGGTATAGTTGTATTACAATGGATATATGGGTATAATGGGCATGAGGACGGATAGCATCGTGAAAATCCTCTTATGCATGCAAACCTTAACATTCGAATACCAAATGCTATTCCAGGGCGTTTTCCCGCTTTTATTTCTACAAGTTTCAATGGGAGCAGTTTTCTTATCCGTTGACGCTTAGCCTATATATATAGTGACGATTATACAAGGGATTAAGGGAATAACAAGTATTCCCCCCCCCCCCTGGATTTATTAGGAAAACATTTCATCCTTGGCAACGACCGGACTTCTCTTTTTATTTATGACGGAATCATGAGATCTATCTGAAACTTGTTTTGAATTCTTGTTAGTTAAAAGAAATGTCAACTAACAAGTTTATATATATGTCGCATGCCGAAATGGTAAACCATGCAGGTTCTTATACATCTAATAACAAAGAGCAATGATGGTTGCTGGTACAGGCTACTAGAATCAAATCATGTTGTAAAGCAAGCAGGTTGACTATGTTTGAAATCAGCCAGAGGTACAGCTATACTCAGGCTAAGAAACCATTGAAGTATAGTGTGCATTGAAGAATGATGACCGCATACTGGTGATACTATATAAGACTGTTTCGTTATGGTTTCCTATACACATAGCGAGATTTTGACGGTCATTTTTTGGGGCAAGCTACGGTCCAAGAGGCGACGCTGGGGCCGTGAAACTGAGGACACATTTGGCCCATCGGACGAACTAACACCTTACGCGGACAAGAGGATGTCGGTGCCTTAAGTACATCATCCTGGGTACATGGCACCTTTCGGCGTCAGTCCCAGCAGTACATTATGTTAGGAGCCGGTACACTGTCGGTAGTCCAATACACCACCCTCCGATGGGGAAGTTGAGGTGAATTATCAAAAAAGGTATATATTACCAGTCATACGTCATACCACTCACCGGGTTACCATGCAGATACTGAAACTTGCTAGAACGTCACATTATGGCCACGCATATCTTAACTTCAATCATAGGAATTTCGTTGTTACTCTCGGAGCATTTTCCCGCACCGTGAGACAATACTTTGTCTAACACTCCTCAGTGTTTGCATTTTCCCGCACCGTGAGACAATACTTTGTCTGTGTTTGCATTTTCCCGCACCGTGAGACAATACTTTGTCTCACAGTGTTTGCATTTTCCCGCACCGTGAGACAATACTTTGTCTAACACTCCTCAGTGTTTGCATTTTCCCGCACCGTGAGACAATACTTTGTCTCACAGTGTTTGCATTTTCCAGCACCGTGAGACAATACTTTATCTAACACTCCTCAATGTTTAAATTTTCCCACGTCGTGAGACAATACTTTGTCTAACACTACTCAGTGTTTGAATTTGCAAGGTGATAACCCTCCAGGACAGATTTTCGCATGTTGGGGGGGGGGGGGAGGCAATTTCAAGATACTTATATATGTGAACAATACCGACAACCTTTAGAAATTGCTATTCATTCATTCATTCATAGTCATTTATTCATAGTCATTCATTCATTCAATCATTCATATTCATTCATTCATCCTCCCTGCATGATCCCTATGTACTCGGTATACCGTATATCATTATAGCTAATGTAGAGGCCTATACACACGTTTAAAACTATATAATCTATTCGCTTTAAATTGAAATAAGATGCAATTTAAACACCCCTGACTTACCGGTCGGCGCGTGTTCCCACCGGGTGCATGACGGCACAGTACCGGGTGATCGATAGGGCCATCAAGGTCAATATGCTGACGGTCATGTTAACGTAACTGGTTCCTACTGCGATTTTACATAGCCACGGCGTCACGTGAATGAGGATGACCCTGTCATCCGTGTATACTGCTATCAACTCTCCGATCTTCATTGGTATTTGTATGCTCAACATCAACAGATCAACAACTGCCATGTTGATGATGTACATCGAGGTAACAGAAAATCCCTTAGTTCGTGAAAACAGAAGCACGATAATAACAATAGCGTTAGCAGGAATACCAACTATAAATAGAACCACCATGACAGCGATGTTGACTAAGACATCTATTGGTGGTCCCAAATCATCATAATAACCAGTGGAGTTGTAAGAGTAAGAATAATCATAAGGGGTATCGTTAAAACTTGTTAAGATAGTCGAATTCATCGTGAAAACAATCAATGGTCCGGTTTCACGAAAATCTACAAACAACAAAGGCAACGATTTTAAGTGTGGATATAACGATACCAACAATGTCAAATTAGCATCCCTGTGGAGGCCTTATTAACCATTCTTGGAGCTCTTATGGGTTTCTACACAAAGGTTTTGAAGTCGACTTCTACCAAATACGTTCTTTGCCCAAACGAGTTCCGTCTTTCCTTCTGCGGTAGATCCAAAAGAGGTGATATCTCGTTGGTTAAACCAGGAAAGCTTACGTCACTGACACTATCCTCTAAAGTCGATAGAATGAGATCTGTGTAATATGTGGAAATGTTTAAGTATTAATTTTGTGCAGGTGAGTTGTATAGTAATAATATACACGATTCGTCCTTTCGTCGCCAAATTCAAATTTCAAACGTTCTATAAAAACAATATTAAAGAAAGAAAATCAGCTTGATCCTGTTGAATCCATAGTCCTTCAATGGCTGCAGAATAAAAACCAATACAGGTTTTAAATTGTTATACCAAATACGTTCTCCCAAGGCACTATAATTCCTCTCCTTTTGATGTAACTCAAATTATGCAAGAAGTTTAACTTTGAAAATTATCCAATGAAAAGACGTTTTGTAAATGATCTTCGCTTCATTTTGAGAATAACCAACGTTGTTGAACAATTTGTTACACGCGAAACCCAGAGAAGTTAAATTTTGCCGCGACTGTGCCATATCGGTGTAATTAGTCGCGTATACAAGCACTGGTTTATCGTTTGGACACTCGTGCTTGGCTCATGATTATTCATCGTTTCGCTTCAACCAATGGCTACGACCTTTCAATTTTTTTTGGGTTTCGTCTTCAAGCTAGGAGGCGTTGATACATATCTTGGGCACGACAAGGAATGATAGATCAACTGTTATTTGATCATATAAAATTGACACTGATGTGTTAAAGGTTTCACGAATCAGGTTCGCCCTTGTTGAAGGTAAACATTTCTAGCTGGTAACCGAGATGCTTGCATAATTGAGGGCGTAAACAGAAAACTGAGTTAACAGAAAACTATATGACACCCCATTATACACATTCCCTCGCGCAAATATTCCATTGGAAACTGTTGTTCTTGTTTGTGAAGTATGGTTGCACAGTCATGATCAAACGGTTAGTCTCGATACAGGGAGACCGGTAGACTGGTAGACAGGTAGACAGGTAGACTTGCGAGTGGACCATGTTGTTTGGTTTACGTAGCCAGGCTCAATCTTGGGTGACTTTCCTTAAAAACGGATACATCCAAAGGAAATGCACTATTTTGTAATTCATCGAAAAGTATTTTCTTTCGTTCATGCCGTTCTAATACTATAAGCCTATATCTGTGATAATAAGGTGTATTGTACAACGGAATGATGAATAAATTAAATATAAAATATATAAACTTAGAAGTAAAATGGTGCATTCCGAGTCATGCTTTACACTATAATTATGGTCTATTAGGTAGCTCTCAAAGGAAGGTTGTGCTAAAACTAAATTCAAACCCTCCTTCTACTGATTTACGTAGGGGACAGAACCTTTATGGGAGGGCCAGAAGTGAACCAAGGATTTTTTAATGGGCTGAGGGGGGTTGCTGCCCTGGGTCATCGAAATAGTTTCCTATCAATTTTAGGGGGTATATGGGGTCCCCAACCCCAGAATTTGTTTTTAATTTGGACGAAAAAAAGGTGCATTTCTGTGGCATATCTAGACTATAAACATGAGGTTTACATAAGTAACCCAAAACACAATTTTATTTATAAACACTTTTGTGAGGTTGAAATAATAGGGGGGGGGGTGGTAATTCCTTCGAAATGGTCCAATTCTTTCCCGGCTGAAAATAACACAACAAAAAGCTGAAAACCGACTGATCCCTTGAAGCCTGACTGACGATCAGTGGTTGTTCACCGTTTGTTACAACAGGGAGCTGCTACTCTTAGAGTAATAGCTCCCTGGTTACAACACCCGTGTCACCTTTGTTGTTCACTGAGTTGAGATATTATGCAACGAAGTTATTATATCCGATAGGATATTCTAACCTGAACTATAACAATATGCCCCGGATAAAATACTCTGGGAGGTTCTGCACTGATTCGTAAACACCGTCTGAAAACAGAAGGCCGAGTGACTTGTGCATACGATTCACTGTTTGTTCATTTCGTTAATTTCTTCCGAAGTGACCACCATATGTCCATAAAAAATCTTGCAGTATGTTTATTAAATGTTTCAGAAGGGCAAAACAAGAAAATAATAGAGGCAGTGGCATCTGCTGCGGCAAATGCAAATGATGGGTTTTCAACCGGTACGTAAATTTATGTAGGTATTAGTTTCGCGAGTTAACTGTTTGCAGCAACGTCCATGTCACGCAAATACAATTCCTGAGGCCACAAAAGTATACCAAAGTACCAATATATGTGGTATAAAATGTTTGCAATGCATTGCAATATATAGTATTAATTAATTCCTTCGCAAAATAGAAGTGCCTCAACTGATCACTTAACATAGGGACAAGGTCTATACTCATTCCCAAGTACCGACAGTAGGCTACCCTATGCTTAGGCTGTACGGGATTCTGGAGGATTCTGGAGTAGGGGTCCAGATGTCCGGGGTAAGGATAGACAGTCTGGTAATTCAGTGCACAGTTCTCCACTCACCATGGCCTTTCGTACAGATGATGTATGCCCGGCATTCAACTATTTGAAGAAAAAATAACCATATTTGATATTTTAAAAAATCCTATAGCTTACACATCTTTTCAATACTTGTAATGTAAATGTAATGTTGCTTTGTGATGTATTGACTCCATGACGTGAGAGTACATGTACAATTATATGCAAACATGTACAATTATATACAATAAATAATATGATCTTTCCCAGATAGCTGTGACTTCTAAATGAGTGAAATTGTACTTATTTATTGTTAAAATATATAAACTGTGTCGGTTGGCACAGGCTTAGACTAGCAGCCTATGTCATCTTGTCATGTCTCCTCCATCACAAAAATCTGGAGAAAATTGGGATGATTGGCAAAATCTTAAACAGGATAGTCACATAAATATAACTATAGGATCATTTTTGAGTTGAACATATCACCTCTGCAATAATATATATAATTGGTATGTATTTTAGATCCTCCTGCAAGCAGGAACTCGCGAAGAAGCCTCATTGGCTTATCAAAGCCGCAAGCTGACCGAAGTCAGTTTCTTACATTCATATTTAATGTCCATGATTATGAATTGTCAATTGTCAACAACTCTGTAACTGGACGACATACATCAATCTTGGAGTGACTCGAACCCGGGACCTTATGATTGAAAGGCACTGGCGTTAGCCACTGAGCTAACATTTTGAGGTATGGCCTGCATTAGAGCTGTAGAACACCTTGGCAAAAGCAATTTACACTAATACTTAATTTCCAAAAACAGAAATGATTTTCTCCATCCTACAACCCAGGTAAGAACGTGTGTGTGGTCCATTTCTGATCACAATTTAAAAGAAAAATTACTGCATGAATCAAATTTTGCCAGGAGATATTAGCACATAATTTGGGAGAGTGTCGAGATCGCCTTACAAACCATGAAAGCCTTAAACTATTTGGATTATTTTTGTCATTACAGAGACATCAGATGGTCTTGCTGTTCCTACAACTGTTCTGAACATTTTCACAGACTATGACTACAACAGATCGGTCATTACTATTGCTGCACATGTGGATTACTTGGCTAAAAGTGTTGTAGCAGCCAGTACTCTGGCTGCTCAACAGATTGACATGACCAAGCACAATGGAATTCACCCTAGATTGGGGGCAGTTGACCTAATACCGATACACCCACTCTCCACCGCTGTTTCTCTTGAGAAATGTGGGAACATAGCAAATGGTAATAACATTAAAAAACGATGAGTGAAAATACAATGTTCATGTTGTATGAACTATTGTCTAACCTCCTAAAGGAAACTGCATTATTATATTTCCAAGAAAATGCAATTTAAATTTAATGATGAAAAAATGGTACCCTAAGTTTCCTGCAACTTCTCAACATTGGTAGTTCTACATGAGCACCAAATGCATGATGTTGCATTGTCAATTATGACAGGCTTTATAATGTTATTTAAGTGAAAATGTTATTGTACTGTCTGACAATGCTGTAGATTAAAGTACAGTAGCCTATTGTGTTGTTAACCGTTGTGAAGATTCATCACACACCATAAATCTCATAGCAGTGCCCTACATCAGCTCAGCTGTAAAAGTTTCAAATATTTGAGAAAACAACAAGATCTGTAACCCATTTGAAGCAAGATATTGCTGAAGAATAGGATAGATTACAGTACAAAGGATGTTCCAGAAAATTAAGTTTTGAAGATGTCAGCTACTATCTAGTGAAGTTAATTAATGTTAGTGACTCCTGACACATTTGTCATATTTCTTACTTTTTTAATTAAAATGTAATATCACTGGGGAGCTGCCATATTCGAAATTGATTTGACACACATGATTTACATAGACAGGCATACCTTTCACAATTTGCCACGGGAGCCCTTGTTAACGAAATTACCCACTACATATCGTACTACATATATATTTTACGTTAATTTTGATCATAATTATAAATGCTTCTCTTTGTTTTATTTGTAGATATCGCTTGTCAATTGGTTGATAAAATTGACGGATTTTCTTGCTTTCTCTTTGGAAGCGCCGACAAGGAAAAGAAGTCGTTGGTTCAAAGGAGAAAAGAGAAAGGGTGGTTCCAGGGTCATTCAAGCGTTGGCTACGAGTCTGTTACTTCTGATTTGGGTTCAAAATGTAAAAGATTTGGAATTACTGGTAGGTAAATTATAATATAAGTCAACAATATATTTATTTTTTCATACATGTTTCTTGACAGTTATCTTTTGTGTTTTATGTATTGTTGTTTCTTTTAAACTAAAATACGCATTCATATTTTTTAGTTTGTAATTTACCGGCTGGATAGTTGACTGTTTCTTTATCAGTGAAGGTGATCAAATAAAATGCCCATTATTGGAAACCAAAAAATCTGGAATAATATATAGCGTTCGACTGGTAGCGGCTAGGTGAACAAAAAATGTTAAACAGTTCGTCCTGGTATTGGAACAGAATGTAGAAACTGCTACCTAGCAGCAAAGATTTATAGCAGTTTATATACCTAGGGACCTAATTAGTATCTTCAGTGATTGGTAAGAAACAAAGTCAAATGCCAAAAATATCACCTGTACTAAAATATAAGAATCAAATGACTTGGTTCATTATTTCAACCATATTTTTTTCTCATTTCATGTCATAAATAGGCATCGGTGCATCGTACTATGTCATGAACTGTAATGTGACAATCAAAACGCAGGACCTTGCCGTGGGTCGTCGTATCGCTAAGGCCATCAGAGGAACCAGTCCTGGAGGATTAAAAGGTGTTCAAGCCATGGCTTTCCCTCACAGAGGAAACATCGAAGTAGCATGTAACGTTGAGAGTTATCAAACGACAGCAGAAGAAAATGAAAAGTCGGTCAGTAATCCTGGACAAACTACAGAACAAAGAGGGCGTGAGTCGACAGAAAAAATAGAAGCCATCAGAAAGGAATGGATTTACTCATCACCCCGGACAATCGAGCAAAGGGTTGCAGAATTAGCGAGAAATGAGGGTATCGAATTAGTTGGAACTGCTCTGGTGGGATTTACACCCGACAAAGCGTATGAATTAGCTATAAAAAACTTAAGGGAAGGAAACAGTGAAAGGTGGAAAACTCAGATTGTGGAACACATGTGATGTCCAAACATCTTTGATGTCTTGTTAACGTCGAGACAAACCCTAAAGTGTACAGTTTACAAAGGGAAACGCATAGAGTATAAAAATATGTCATATCGAAGAGTTTGATGATTGAAGTTCGAACCATTCTTTTTTCACACACGTTTCATCTGTTATCAGTACTACAGCAGGCAACAAAAGGTTTCAGTATTACAAAATGTTACAAGTTGAGATTAAATTATATCATACTTAAACTTAACATCTATTTGAAGTGAACTAGTGTGAAATATATTGTGAACTACATTGCAGCACAGTTTCTTTGATAAAAGCTTGTTTTCTGTCCCTACTTTGATGTGCAGAAGACAACCCTAGTTCTACATACAATTAAAGGCATTGAAGACTTGCCCCAAACCGCGTGCCGTGACCTAAAAGCTAACTTTGCGTTGCTTGCAAGTGAAGTTTTCTGCTTGTCGCTACAAAATGCAGACAGTAATGAAACGTGATACCTTGTTATCTTTTATCTAGACTTGTGATGTCCATCGCTGCTATGTACACTGTGTTGTGGGTATTGACCGTAGCTGTATGTATTGACTGTACACTAGTGTCTATTTAGCGACAGTAGCAAGCTGTGTGTGTACTTTCTGGGATTAATGGTGGTGTCTAACACTTCTGTTACACCTCATTCGAAACTAGGTCAGTTTACAGGCATGAGACGTTTCTTTGTGCGCACACCCTTTAAATAAATATATGGGAGTTTGCCACAAATTTCAAATTTTTAGTCTCAACATTTTTGACATTAAATTTTAACTGGAAACTTAAATATGTCATGTCATATTTATTAACTTCTAGATAAAAATATTTAAATTTAAAAGAAACAGTCAAAAAAATTTCATTTGTTACTGCTGCCCCAACATATTGATATACCGAGAACTCATCTACTCTCTTGTAAGAAAAAGTGATGTTATGCAATTATCATCACCATATTCCGAGCTGAATAACTTTTTTTGAGTTTTGTCAGATTGTTTTACAATTTCATGTGTTTCATCAAGTCTCAGTTTGCTGATGTGATCTATGCACATAATTATTGACAGGGTAAGGGACCCTTCAGAGGCTTGAAATATAAACAAGAACAGACTGAAATTGATCATTCATGAGAGAATTCAAAGTAATTCATACATCATTGCTACAACATTACTAAACTATTGTGATGACTCTCACAGCAGGAGGAAGCAGGCAGGTAAAATGGGAAGGAAGGTTTATTTCAAAGTGATCAACCGCTGTCTTTCAAGAGAAGGAATTGTTCCCTGGATGTCGATACTTGTACAAGATATATCTTGCAGATTAAAGGGGGAGAGGGGGGGAAGGTTCAGCATCCATAAAACAAAAGCCTTATTAGTTGAATACTTAAATAGTAACCTGTCAGTTGGTGATCAATCTTTGCTTTACAGTGGCAGAAAAGTTTGCATAGATTATGTCAGGTGATGGGCAGTGGTGGCACCAGAATTTCCAGTGGGGGGTCGGGGAGAAATGGATGCAAGCTAAAGTTTCTGAGGAAAACCTCTTGGAACTGCAAAATGCACCTTTGTCAAGTGCATTTCACAGGCAAAGTTACAGGACTTTAGTGGGGGGGGGGATACTGGGGTAGGGCAAGCATCATGATTGGGGCATGCAAAACCCTATGTTCCCTCATTTCGGTGCTGCCCCTGGTGATGGAAGTGACTTAAATTTCCTATGCCAGGTTTTATATTGAATTATTTTCCAAACTATATTTGACAGTTGAAGAATTGGCAATATTACACTATTACTGAACTTGGTACAGGCTGTTTGGAATTACTTTTATGAATGAATTTCAAAGGTTCTATGTCAAGAAGGGTGGTGTAAGCCACAACAAGAAAATCAATGAACTAAATTACTTTGCTGGTCAATACAACAAATGGAGGTTATTATTATTAAGCATGAACACATACTTAACATATACGTTGATGGCAAAGTTTCAACATCTGAAGGGACGACCAACGTTTGTCAGAGGGAAACAGATCTACAACAGTAGACAAATGACTTAAGAGGCAAGATTCGAGATGATATTGGGAAATGAGTCAAACAAAATATAAATCCATGATTCCAGGACAGTAAAATTTGTTATATTATCAATGTGTATTGAATAATCACACTCTCAATTTGTGATACAGGCAGTATCATAATCTCATGCATAGCTTTAACTAAGTAACATAAACGCTTCCAAGGCCTTACAAATCCATGAGAGCTTGTAAATACATAAAAGTTTATGAACAGGTATGATATCTAATGATGATTACTATGTTACAATTTATCAAAATATGAAATATATTTATGGACAGTTTCCATATGCATCACTAAATGCTTCAGAATTATCCCCCACTAAAATGTTCTTCACACAGGGCAAAAAAACAGAAAGATTACCGGAGAAGGGGTGAATTAAAGAGGGTTCTCAAACTCAGATCATGGAGTGATAATACTATTGTTAACATCTGTTTCAGACAAATTTGCATAAATAACCAGAGATATCAATCCTTATTTTTCACAAACCACTTTTCCAAAAAAAAATTCCCATAATTCTATCCATTCTGCCATTTTACCAATGAATATAACATTGAAAGTTTGCAGTTCTGATTGTTATAAAGAAGTTTCAAAGACAAAGAAAACCATATGGTAGAATTTAACAATTGTTATTGGTACTGAATTGTTGTGACTTTAAATCCTACATGTTAGCTTTCAAACACAGTATCCTTCATGGACGGTTATCAAACCATATCGCAATCAGACGGAATAGAAACAGATCTATTTCAGTGTTTATATTGTGCTGTTTTTGCATTTTGATAAATCATATTTTAAACGAATATGAAACATCCATTCAGTCACTCTGTTTTTCGGAAACATAAAGTAACGGCGACGAAAATCACATTTTAATCCCGTGCATTAAGGTTGGACCAAACCTAGATAACCCTTTAGCCCTTTTCATCTCCATGGATTTCTTGCAATAATCTCCCATATTTAAATCAGTTACATGGGAGCAACATTTTTGTGTGTGGATTTTAAGCATCCACATCAAAGCTTAATTTAACAATTAGATTCTTTATATTATTTAGGACTCTTTGCTTCCTTACTATGAGGGCAATCAAAGGCACCTCTTTGGGTAGTCCAGAGAACTATTTTTTTTTTTTTTATTAAATTGTTTTTTGGGGTATACCTACCAAATAAACTCAGTTTTGATTATAAAAAACAATGTAACACTTTGAGAGAAACTTATAAACCAAGTTACGTTTACTTGAAGGTAAACAAAAAGAGCAGAATTTTGGATAATATATAGTTCATACATATTTCAAAAGAAAAGTAAATGAATGTAATGCATTGTGATGATGATAACATCGCACATCACGAGCAATACTGTAAGGCATTAATTAACACTTATAAAAATAAATTTGTAAAATTGCACTGCCTAACATTTCAACCGATAATAGTTGCCTCTAAATCTTGGATTGAAGTAATCTGTATTGCCCCCAAAATAAAGCATTCCAACTATTCCCCCCCCCCCCTTTTTTTTTCTGAGAGACCTTTCCTTTTAACCTTGAATATTATTCCCAGACATCAGATGTGGATTGAAATTAGACTGGTAAATGTTGCTAATGCTGTTTTGAGTTCAGTAACTGTTAAAATTAATATCAAAGTTCTGTCTTTTGGTGTATTAAAGGGCAATACTGAATTACATTTTGAACCTGTTCTATAATTATGAAATCATCAGTACTAGCCCAAAATTTTAGCACATTTTAAAAATTGTTAGACGTTTCTCAAAAGTATTTTCCTTGGGGCTATGATCCATCAAATTAATACCAGCCATTGAGAATTATTTAAATAGACCAATGTTTTGCGTCTCGGTGTGGATAACTAAGTTTTTAGAGTAGCATAAAAGTGGCTGTTGAAAGTTCAGCATGGGAGACCATTATCAGACTTTCTAGCAATTTTTTTTTGGGGGGGGGGGGAGGGAGGGGGGCAATACTGATGACCTTTAACTTAAGAGGAACACAATGAACTTATACCTAGAAAACAGCATATTTCTATAAAAGCTACCCTAACAATTGTAGTTCTTGACAGCGTGGTGGATATGAAAGATTGGTCAGAGATAAGACGGTTTTACGCCACTGAGTAGTAATGTCACTCTAGCTGCTACACGAGCTAGAAAATGAAACCCTGAAACTGTCACCGATGTGCTTTCATGTTACGCTTCAGAGAAAATTGCAGTGAAATTACGAGAAGTTTTTCATCTTTCCCTGATAGAAATTAGATACTCATGAACAGCTTGTACTGTCACAGTATAAGTGACTTGAAGGGGACATGAAAGTACAGCCAAATCTATCACCAACTTGGGACCTGTCAACTGATTATTCATTATTTCTAAATAACAAAACTTGGAAACAAATTGTAATAACAACTTAATATTTTTTGTGTTCTATCAAATAAGAATCATCTTCCTCAGAGATTGCTGTAGTCCTTATAAGATAACATCTTATAATTTCAATTTTAAAATTTCTCTCAAAATTTCCATGGGGGTAACTCAAAATATGGATTTCTCTTTCATATTCTTTCCAAATAAATGTTCGGATTACATCTTATTCCAGATGGAAAATTTCCTACTTGAACATTCTGTGAATGATATCTCTGTGTAAGAGAATTTCCTCTTTTTTTTTTTTTTGGGGGGGGGGGTTATTTTTTCTAGGTAAGTTCATTGTTTCCCTTTATCTGCCAAAGATTAATAGACAATTCCTGCAGCTGCAAAAAGAACATCACTTCCAAAATGTCAGCATTTTACTTGTCTCAAATGTTACAGCACCTGTCGACTGAGGTAAAGAAAAAAATTACTATATAAATTTGAAAGTACTGACATTGAAAGTAATTATTCCCCCGCCCCATGCACCCTCTCTCTCCCTCAAGCCACATCCCTCATTCTAACTCTTCCAAAAGCCAGTCAGCCATCCCCACCACCACCCCCCCCCAAATCAAATGCTAACCAAGTAATACACTTCAACCACACCTTACTTTCTTATGTAACCAAGGTAGTTTCTACTAAGACAGACAAAAATCTTAAATTTTCCACTTTTAACCACTGAAAGTTGTCTTGCAGATAATGACAACAGGTACAGGTTCTGAACTTCCAATAGTATTGAAAAGAATAAACTTAGACATGAAAACTTGTTTGGAATCGAAACGATCAAACTAACGTAACTGAATATTGACATGACTGGTAAATGTCACTGAAAGCAAAAGATGTTTGCATTTTATGTTACAATACTTATCAACACTATGCAATCAGATTCATCAGAAATGGTTTTGCCCCAAATTTGCAACAAGCTTAGTAACAGTGGTCATCTTTTAGCTTAACTTGTCACCCCAGTAGTGTCCTTCTCCAGTACCAAGCAAATCAACACACACACACACACATAGTAGATTTCCAACTCATTGCTGAAACCTGATCAACATTATAATGATAAAAACACAAATAAATAAAATAGAGGTGAAAATTGCATGGCCAAGTTGGAATAATTTTAAGTTACGCACGCACACACACACACACACGCATGTATGCAGCATGTTACTGCAACATGTCAATTTCTCTTAAATAATGTTGATAAACTTATTCGTCTTATTAAATTTACTAAGTATTCTTAGATGTATCTTACACTGATTTTGGTTTCGAGCATAACACAAAGCTTGGCATTTTATTTCAAATTTACACTCTTAAAATAAATTAGTTGTCTATTATTGAATAAAGGTATAGATTTTTGTGTACAATATCATTCATATACAATGCAAATCTCATGCACAGCACACCTATGTACACACAGGTCACGATAAAAAAGAGCAAATCATTTCCGACAAGTGCTCATTGATAATCGACAGAATGACTGTGTTTTTTTGTAACACTCTCCGCTCTTGTCTCTCTTCCTCTCCCAATCTACAAGGAGGAACTCATTAGCACATTAGAAGACGGTTTGTCCAACATATCACATTTCAAGGTTGATTATCAAAGAAATAAACATAATTTGCACACAGACCGAGAAATGCTTGCATTGAAATTTCAAATCATGTGGAAAATAAGATTAGGAATAGATGAATATAACGATAAAGATTACGTCCTGAGCTTCCAAACAATTGTCTAGAGGGTCCTATTCACACCCCCCCCCCAAAAAACCTCTCCCTAGCTATCCCCCTCCCTCCCACCCACCTTGCAAAAGGAGGAACAGGACACAAGTTAGTCTTCATCTACCAATACTTGCCTCCAATCACAATATCACAGGTGAGTTGCTCGTTTCCCAATATTTGGTTCTTTCACAGAGAAATGAGAGAAATTCTGCAAATCCACAAGGCACTGTGGTTTGAAGGTGTTATTCAAAATACAGAGTGCTGTCTCTTTTAAGCAGAGGCTTGGCAGTAACTGATTTGGACTAAATAATTAGCTCTGCATTTGCCAAAGAACCAAAGTTGTGGTACTAACTCATGGACAGTAATAAGTCGAAAATGGAATAGTTCAATCCATTTTCTAATACAATCCATACAGCCGAGAGAAATTTGCTTTTGTACTTCCTGTATTTTTGGGGGAATATAAATTGCAAGTTAAGAAGAGCACACATTTTGTGTATTGAAAAGTATCTACCGATCCGGTAGGCGAGGGCGTTGCTTCTTAACTTGATGCAGTACTTTCCAAAATTATTAATAGTAAAAAGTGAACAATACAATATAACAGTACCTAGATATTTTCTTTAAGGAAAGTCAATCAAGATAGACCCTAAGCACTGAAACCAAACAACTTGATCCACTCTTAATCCCAAAATTGTGACTAATACCCACTCAGAATATTAAAACATATCATGTGTAACCTTTGAACTGCTTCCTGGTCCAAATTACAACTTAAACTTGTAAAATGGCCTAGCAACAAAATTACTTGATGTTTTACCAACATCTTCTGGTTGGCTAAACACAACAGACAAGACAGTGATAAATTATTTAGTAACACAAGTCCAGTAATCTTTTAGTACGCCAATGTCAAGCTATTCTGTAGACTACTGTACTGCCGGGAGTAAAAATTAGTACAGTTACAAAAGACTTTCTTTAACATTTTGACAAAAACAAAAAACTTAAAATATCCAATAATTCTTGAGGATATGTTAACATAAAATGTCTATAGGGTACTTACAGATGGTGCATTAATATATGGTTACATATATGAAATATATATATATATATATGTATGCATAAAATATGTGCCTATTTTGGTAGTTCGGTGTAAATTATACATTTCACGTCATTTGTGGAAGTTCAAAACCCTAGGAAGAAGAAGAAGAAGAAGAACATTGGACATAACAAACTGCTTGAGATTTACAAAACGTCCTGCCAATTAACAAACTAGTTAAAGTCTCCAAAACAACAAATATTCTTGTCGGTCCACTTGAAATAATATTTCTCTTAATTTGAAAATTCATACCATATCCAATTAATTTTGAATATCCATACCAAACACGAGGTCGACCATTCATACCTCTTAGGCAAGACAAGCACCAATATTCATTTTTTCATTTTTTTTTTCTTTTCATTTTTTTTTGCGTGTGTGTCTGTAACATTCACACACAACTTATGCAGACCTATCACAACAATTCCACTTTTTCAACAATTTCATTTTTCATGATACCACACTTTTTGATAAACCATTAATAACATTTTGCCAAACCATTTCCTTTCGATAATAAGTTTAAAGGCCTTTTCACGATACATTCATGACTTGAAACAGATAGGCAACATTTCTGTTGTTAACCTCCCTTCACATAAGAAGCAAGTTGTTTTTACTATGTGATGTCCAATTTGATGACAGTCATGCATATATACACTTGCCATGATGTTGACTTTAGTGAACACAATTTGTTATCACGTTTGCCTTAACATTACAATTTCCAGCCCAGGCTAACAAAATCTATGTCCCAATGGTCTAACTCACATTTCTTTTCAATCAAGATTATGCCATTCATTTTCCACTTCGACTATAAACACTTTTTAAAACTAACAATTCAAACCTTAAACTATTGCAGAATCGTAGAAATGCTGTGTACAGGCTTCTCTGTAACCACGGCGGTCGCTCGGTGTTACTCTTAGTAACAGCTAGGTGAGCCAGACGGGTCCGCAGCCACATCTCATACTTGGTCCTTCTCATCCTAGATATTGGGCCAATCTCTTTCAACGTCCACCTCGGAGCTGGTCCATCAAAGACGTCATGTTTCATACTGCATACGCGTCACACACATACAGTCTCACTCACACACTCCATATCAAACAAACATGCAGCTCGCTGCATTTTTTTTTCACACTGTTATCTTAACGACGCCTTGTAGATTTCCAGGGCTCGGCACGGCCCCCGTCCTGTTAGCTCGCTTGGCTGACCTGGAAGAAGAGAACACATAATTATTGCATGTTAAGAGGGCTTCTATTGAATCATCAAATTGCTTAGGATGGCATGAACATGCTATCTATCATCATGACCACAAGTTATCTTTGTGAGGAGGCTACTCTGAAAGCCGCATTTTGCGTTGAGTCAGCGACAGTCTCATGGCACCACACATGACAGTTTCAGAAAAGAAAAGGTTCTTGAAAACACAATATGTTACTTAAGATTACCAAACATGAACCAGGAACAAAGGACAATAACTCCATTGATTTGCATATGAAACCAGGTTGATTACATTAAATTTAAATTAACTCATTTGTAACTTGCTATCCAAGAGTAGTCAAATGGTTGTAACCATGGAGATCTTGTAGTTAGATTTGACGGCTATCCCCTTATAAGTGAATATCATATCACGGCTTGTTCAGAATGATAATCCAATCCAAACTGCAATATTTGAAGTTCCCTTCCACCTCAGCAACATCAAGGTCACTCTTACATGATTCAATATGAATACGAATATGTAGTGTGAATAGAAAATTCAACCAGTAGTTGTATTGAGAGTTTGATGGGATGCATGCATGTGTTATCACAACAGTGTGACTTTGATATGACAGTTTAAAATCGAAATTTTAACAAACAAATTCAATATGCCCAATAATTTATTGTGACTTTTTCTGGGATGTGATGTAAACATTTGTTTCTTTTTTTTCTTCCTTGGATGCCAGTGTACACTAGACATCACATGGATATGTCAGTGCTCTTTGCTTTTTGCACAAACCTACTACCACAGAAATAACCAATAGGAAGAGACTAACATGCAAGGCCAAATATATAACAATCTTTTGCTTCGATACCGATAAAATCAATAAAAAAGGGTCGGTAAAACGATGTCGTTTAATCTCCAGGCAAACACAGGATCGATATGGTCAGAAGGAATGGAAGACTGAAATTAAAACCCAGAGAAATTTGGTACAATGGTCAGAAACCGCAGCTATAAAATGAAAGATGAACAGCCTTGATTTTCAAGTTAACAGACACATAGCTTGCATGTCGCAACTTAAGTTTTGTAAACGAGAATATTTGCTACAAACAATGCGCTGCTACAGAAGAAGCTGAACCCTGCCCTCCTTGAGAATGTCAAAAGGACAATGCTGTACTCTTTGGGGAAACATAAAGGAAAGGTTGCCACAATGACCCTGCCAGATATAAAGACAAACCCCACAAAACATCAAATGGATTTATAGGAAGTTAACCAAGCATTTATCATTTAAGTTTACAATTTAGATAATGGACAATGTCCTTCACATTTCGGCCCATCTATATCATACAATACTAATGATAAATCAATATTTTACCTTGGTGAATCGATTGGACTGATAGCTTTCCTTGGTATCTGCTGTTGGTCTCTTTCTTTCACAAAGTTTTTACAGGAAGCCAATTTATTTTCGAGTGCCTGGGAATGAAGAGTTTAGAAGAAAATGATGAACTTGAGGAGAGCTATATGGCAAATTTAAAATTAAACTAACTTGACATTTTGAAAGAAAAGAAGCAAGACTTATGCAATGATAAAATGTATTGAAGTTGGGCAGAAATCTCCCCCCCCCCCCCTTGATCCAGTCAATGCCTTTTGAGACAAACATAAAACATCTCTCTTTATATTAAACTTTTCATCAATAGTAAATACGTTACAGTGAGTAAGTTCTTTCATTATATTCCTCTTCCTCCATAATTATTACCTGTTACTTGTTGCTACAGTAATATTTCTTAATAATATGATATTTCAAAAAAAGACCGGTCCAACCAAACGAAGCAAGGAACCCATACGATTGGGATATACAAACAATGTGAGGATTAGGATGGATTTGATGATTTGGAAGTGTGTGACAATATATGATGGTACACACACTAAATCATTCACGGTAAGTTAATTTACATGAAAACATCTACTGTACTCTTTCTATAGCCCACCAAAATTAAACCAGTAAGATTGAAATGAAGCATAATCTTTAAAAGATAACAATTGAATACATTAACCAATTCATTAAATTTGTGGGATAACCAAATGTTTGTATTGCATCATGTATTGAATAACTTGCTAATTATGGGATAGTCAAACAGGTTGAACCATAAACATGTCCTTATTAGATTGAGAGTGATCCAGATTAACTTGAATGTTACACATCGGTTAGCCAAGGTCACAAGTAAATGCAGAAGTGCAGCTTTATAGTTAGCTATGGAAGAATAGAGTGGGGGAGGGGGGGTGGAGGAATCAGGGGAACTGTAAAACAGCAGCTTTAAAAACTTCTCTTTACATGGACCACCACCAACTATGTCCTTGCTACTTACTCCAACTTTCCGTAGAAGATCACCGACTATATTGAGTGCTGATATTCGGGCAGATGGAGTCAAGGGTGTGTGTCCTAGTGGAACATCTCCTGTGACATCTGGCAGAGAGAAAAATGGTGATGAACATAAATCAAGATAAAAGACGCTCTCAATTATATTTACCATACTAGTCGCTAAGACAAGAATCTTTGTATCGAGGAATTCTTTTATGAATTAAAATTATGCAATATTCGTTGAAAAGTATTTTTACCTCAAGACGACAAAGAAGAATAAGAACAAAGTTAATTTTATGCAAATTCAAAATGCTTTCTCCAGTTGTGTTGACTTATTTCATTAGCTGTTGTACATTTTTTTCGTGTGTTTGTAGTGATTTGTATTTGCATGTCCATTGAAGCATTTGGCTGTGCCTCTTCATATTTCATTGGTGACTGAGTTATAATATTACTGTATATTACTATTAGGTTATTTTCATTCTGTTACAGAAAGCAGATTTTGAAACCAGGGGATTAAAAAAATGACGCTAAAGTAACTGTACATATCCATTAAATTGATTCAGTGAACATAGATGGAACCTAAAATATTTTTTTTTTGTGGCTGTAGTACGGTTAATCCAAAAGGATGCCTCTCAGAACATGAATATTATGCTATGTCATCTGAGATAGGTATCTAGCTTCAAGTTGGGTCTGACTATACAATCGATTCTCATTGATCTAATCTTATTTTCCAAAAATTTATCATAATAATTTGTTGAAGTCAACATCTAGACTTTTTAAACTCAGATATTGTAGTTGACATTTGCATTTTGATTTCAGTTTGGAGACAAAAATGGTTAATTTAGGATACATTGTCTTGTGAAAGACTGAGAGTATTAGTCATCCAAATCTCCATTGTTAGTACCGCATACAGCAAATTACAACAGCAAAAAAAAATGGTGTACCACTACTTGTTGGCAGAATATTTTAACCTTCTACTTCCCCAAAATCCTTTCATTTTTAACAAAGAGTGGCAGCAAAATGAACAAATTATTACAAATAGGAGTACTTTGAGAGGGCGCTCTACAACACCATTTGACTAAATCACAGCCAGAATGCCTCGCTTGAGATTTTAACAACAGAATACCTCTCTGAAATGTTTCAAAGTTGGAAAACATGTGTGCAGACACAGTGCACATCAATATGCTCTCTTTTGTGTACAGAGCATTTCAGCTGGTAAACAATTCAGATATGGATTCTCCATTGTCTGTCGTAAAGAAATAATAATCTGTTCATCAGTTATTTCCGTTTGTTCTTTATAACTATATGGCTGACATTATCTTTGATTGTTTTTAAGCTACCTCTAACAATGACACAGTGGGGTATTTAATCAAGGAGGGGCTGGAAATGAGATATAGCTATCACTAAACCAAGGCTACACTGAACAAAGGTAACAATGCTGTTTAAAGAGGTTTGAAATGAGCTTTATGGAGAGAGGACTTCATGAACCAAAAACAATGTGTTTTTGATGTGATGGTACAATTTCTTGGTCAAACTAACCAATCAGGACCATAGTTCCAAAGGAAAGATTTACTTAGGAAAGAGGGTTATGTCTATAACGTTTCCAACGATTAGTCACTGTTGCTTTATTGGTTGCATTGTTTCTACGAGACTAACGGTGACACTTCATCTTTGACACCCAAATGACAACACAATTGTCTTTTAATTAATAACATACTCAACTACAAAAATTAATTACACCAAAACGATAAACAGATGTTTCTCACTTCATATTGTAGAGATAATCATGTAACTAAAGCACTACACTAAGACCAAATAGAAGAAAAAATCATTAAATTCTATTTTTATTTTTTTCATTGTTTTGAACTAAATATGCCGCTTTAATGGATAAACAGTCTCCCAGTATGAGATTGCGAGTAGGACTTTGCACTGCACTTGGTGTCGATGACTCTCAAGTAACAAAAATACAAACAGACACATAAATCAATAACTTACAGACTTTCTGTTTTGATAGCAAACAATAGCAAAAATTTTTGATTATTGAGCATTTTCTTGAGAGTTAAAGATCTATGACTCACGATCAAAATTGAAACAGAGAACTGTTTTAAGATAAAACATGCTATGAGGAAAAGTTGTTAGTATTCTCAAGTTCTAGTTCTGTCTTACAATTTTGTAAAACATTTTGTAAAAGATACATTCGAAATTCTTGTTAAAATATAAATCCTGCACGCAAGAGTTTAAACAAATTTAGCCTACAAATTTAAACAACAAACATCAAATTTCTTCACATATTTAAGGACTTATCGCTAAGGTTTGTTCCACCGAAAGGTCAAGGTTTGTGTTAGTACTGAAGAAATGGGCAGAAAAAAGCATCAAAATATATGATAAAATGTTAGAGGTCTGCTCAGATAACCACTAGAGGTTCAAATTACTTAGTAATGTGCTTCCACAAATTTAACCCCTACATAAACATCCACATTTGGGTTAACATCACAACTAGATATGACTCCAGCCTAAATATGTTTGGTATACACTGATTCAGTACCAAGCCTATCCTTGTTGACTTGCTCTTCATTTTTTCATGTTTAAATGTTTGAATTCTAAACAAATTTTATTTCATGAAAATATCATGTTTTAAAGTTTAATATTACATTGTTCCACAACACCAGCCTTAATTTTTTGCTGCTGCAAAAGTAAGCCTTGACTCGTCCAGAGCAGTAACGGCAGTGTCTGCTTCAAGTTGTGTTGAAGGTAAGAGATTTTACAATCAACGAACAACTCTGCATAAACTTTGTAAAACCAAGAGGACATCTAAAGCTGTCAGTAGTTTGAGTAACATTTCAGTACAATGCTTATTGTAAATAGCTTACCTCTGTTGGGTGTTAAGACCAGTTTTTTCTCCTCGAGCACCTTGTTATCAATTACTCCATCTACATCTTTGTCTGGAAGAACATCAGTGTCCTTCACGGCTAGCTCTTGCCTCATGTCTACGAGTAGTAAATATAAAAATGCATTAAAATATACAACACATGAATGGGAAAGCAATAAAACAACAAAATGCCTGTTACACTAATATCCAATACTAAGATCCTTTGTTTTTTAGGACACCTTTGGACCACTGATATCTGTGTGACAGAGCTTGATTGAGTTGCTGAGGTCATATGGAAGGAGTAACTAGAACCAATAACTTAATATGAATATGAACAAAAAAGGCATCAATCCGGGGAACAACCACCACTTGTGAACCGGGAAGGGGAGGAGGGGCTATTATATCGTTATACATTTATGTAATATACACTATGTTTTTTTTTAAATATTCTGTCTGTCAGTGGAGCTTAACCCCGCCCCCTCTCCCCTTCCACCAAAAGTACAGGTAGCTGCACCCCTGGCATCAGTCGATGCAGTTGAGGTTGTCATGTATATTAACATATTTATTGAAAGTGACTAGAAAAATTTGAAATTTGAGATCATTAGCCTTTTGCATGTTCATTGTATACTACTATGCATAGAGTTTTAGTATAACACTGTATACAGGACTTTGGTGTTAATGCATACAATTATACACCATCTGATGCAATCAACATGCATAAAACTATAGTGTAAGTTTAATTACAGTACATTGTTTTGTAAGTATATTTTACCCCAATCTCCTATATTTCAAGCATTGTACATCATTGTATATTTTCACATTTTGGTGGTAATTTTTGGCCCATTTGGCATTCCAAACTTTCAAACATGGATTTTTCTGTTTTAAAGCAGCAATTTGCGTTGATTCTCGAGATTTTCCAATACTAGGATACTATACCAATGACGTAAACTAAGCTAACTGTAAAGTTTCAACTCAAACTATTCCCGAAAAGTGCAAAAATATGACATTTTCTGATGTTCGTATTTTGAATCTTTGACTTCGATAGACTCCTCCCACTTATAGGAACCTTGTGAATATGTATAACGGACAAGGTACTTTGAATAGCAAGGTAAACAGTAAACAAAAATCAGCTGAGGAGATGTACGTACCGCGCAAAGGGAAAGTTACGCCATATCTCATTGCATACGATGCCCTAAAAACCCAAGAAAATTCGTCGCTCCGCGAAAATAAAACAGCAAGGATACATAAGAGAGAAAGTCATGGAACCAGAAGAACCCGATCAATACGTAACATTCGCGAGAACGATATTGTATCACTCTCACTCGGTGTTACATATAGGCTAGTTTGTACTGTAGTACTGTACTGTAGTACAATTAGTGTGTGACTTACGCTGGTTAGGCCTGAATAACGTTATGTACACGCTTTGCACTGTGCACTAAAAGCAATGTATCTATGTGTGTAGCGCAATGGGGGCCGTTAGTTTCCGGACCGTTAGTTTCCTCTCTTGAGAAACCTTAGTTTCCTCCTCTAACAAAATGGAAGAAAATAACGTTTTTCAGGAGAGGAAAGTAACGTCTCTCAAGGGAATGCAATAAGGCATATTGGCTAGGCCATGTGGAGATTTAAGTAGTGCTTTGCAGCAAGGGATTACCATGCCAATGAATGAGTCTATTTTTAGCGCCAACTCATACATAAACATCTCTTCACTGATTGGTTGAATTTGAATAGACGGTTTTGTAGAGCTGCATGTGATAAATACTAAATGATTCGATGTGTCAGGGAGACACTTTCTCAGAATCATGTAAAAACCTTAATTACTTGCTAATTAACGTTCGCTGTGGGGAAAAAAGTATGAGAAAGTCTTAGTTTTGTCTTTTGTGATTGTATTATGATAATAACTTGATTGATTCGGAAAAATTGAGGAAAACGGCGACTCAACGCAAAATGCTGCTTTAACATAGAATAACTGAGCTAGCATAGTATAAGAGTTCAGCACTTTATTAACTGCATGTCACTCCAAGCTGACAGTGTGTGCCTTTACTGTATTATTATGTATGGACCACCATATTACATCATCACAACAGTCGACATGCATTCAAATTATCCTACAACGTGATAATTCGATCATGTAAACAAATCCAGATAAAGTAAGGATGTAAACAAGCACTGCTGTTCAATCTACTCACCCCTGGCCTCGTCTTTCAGCCTTTGTACAGTAACTGCTAAACTCTCTTTCTCATCGAGTTCATTTTCTAAGAAGGCATTTCGCTCTATCGCCTGGTAAAGAAGACAAAAGAATCCATAAGCCTTTTAAGTGACATGAGGATTTTTTTTTTTAAACCATATGTTAGCAGCCATTAACTTCTAAAAAGCCCCCCCCCCCCCTTAAGTTTATATGTCACATGCATTCCCCAAAACCAGGAGTATGCCTATTCAAGTTTTTATCCTTACCTTGCCTGCAAATTATTCAAAAAATTAAAAAATTAAATTAACAAGAGCCCAAGGGCACTGTGGTTCCTTGCGTAGGGGTATATGACAATACACATAATATAATCATCGCAAGATTGGGCTCAAATAGTCCAAGTAATTGTGGTCCTACATGTACCCATAAAGTAACCAACACTATAGCCAACACTTTTGTGATCACAAATTGTGATCGGATTTTTGATTGGAAGGCACTTTTGAGATCTAAATATGGCGTCCAAAATTTAAGAAATATAAGGTCACCTACAAGCGGGTCAACAAATATGATAACATTGGTGACCTCCGATCACTTGACCGTTAAGTTTGAAAATGTTCCACCACCACATTCACAACTTGTCCCAAAATATCAATTGTGTCACACCACTAGGAGTTAATTGCATTAAATGTCTAAAAAATAACTTTGAACATGTATAACTTCACACACAAAGGTCACCTGGGGGTCAACCCATTGACATTTTTGATCAATGAGACCTAAATAGAGCATCAAAACTGTAAGAATTCAACATTTTTTCTTTACCCATTTTCTCCCCCCAAAATACTATTTTTTTAACATTAATTGAACTTTGGTGACCTTGGATCACATGACCGTTTAGTTTGAAAATATTCCCCTATACCATTCGCAACTTTTCCCAAAATATCAATTGTGTCACACCTCGGCACTGGGAGTTATTGCACTAAATGTCTGAAAATTAACTTTGACCTCATATAACTTCACACAAAAAGGTCACCTGGGTGTCAACCCATTGACATTTTTGATTGGTGAGACGTGAATATAGCATTAAAACTATAAAAATTCAAACATTTTTTTCTTTGTCCATTTTCTCCCCCAAAATACTAGTTTTTTAACACTAATTGACCTTTGGTGACCTCGGATCACATGACCGTTAAGTTCGAAAATATTCCTCTATACCATTTGCAACTTGTCCCAAAATATCAACCGTGTCACACCTTGGCACTGGGAGTTATTGCATTAAATGTCT
>KN886808.1:35708-60574 GCA_000934455.1 Apostichopus parvimensis
ACACACACACACACACATACATACACACATACACACACACACACACACGCCAACCTGACTACATAGGTTCCTTTTGCTAAAGCAAGGAACCAAAAAGGAGGCCTGACATTTATTTATCTAGTTTTATTCATTCTCTTCAAACACAGGGGAACAGGGTTGAGAGGAAAGGGGAGGGGACAAAAGAGCCACCACTCCACCAGGATTTTATCCAAAGACTAAAATACAACCTTGAGCCAAATATTGCAAACATAAACCAGATGCTTTACAGGCTAAAAGACTCAATACAAGATGATGTTCCTTGCAGTGACTATAAAACAAATAAACTCCATCTGTCCAGGGCTCACAAGCATTCATTTCCTTGAAGCATACAGAGCCTACTGTATAAACAAGGATAGGTAACTCAATTAAAAACAAATTATTCATTTTTTTTAAAGGAAGTTTTTTAACAGTACTTATAGTATACACAGTACTGTAATTTCATGACTTTACAGCCTGTTTTTTCCCAGTGTGTTAAAGCGCTTTGAAAGGATAATATTTTTTCAAACCCAGGTAACTATTTTTTAAACTCATGCCTGGCACGGTATCAAAGTGTTTTGAAACGGAAACGATCAGTCATATAAACTGTACCATCCTTTCACTTCATTCTGCATGGGAACAAAGTCCTTTAAATACAACTGTTATGATTTTTTCCCCCATCACTTTCATTCTTTAAAAGTGATTGCTTTCCAGTTAAATTGAGCGAGAAATGGGAAAGTATGCTGTGTGGTCAACGAATATATACTGCATGGTGTACAGAGAAAACTGTGATGTTGAACTTACCAAGTTCAGCCTGTGTTCAAAGTCCTCCAGTGAGACTACTGTAGTTCTGTAAAAAAAAAAGAAAAAAAAAAAAGATAAATGAAAAACAGGTGTGTACATCTCTTTGTATCACAGACAAAGCCCTACACTACTTGTGATGAGTATTAATTGACACAATGATGGATATAACTGTGATCATTCGGGTTCTAAACAAGGGACCTGCAAAATTATACAGTAGGCCCATGATCTACAAGAACTCCATGAGGACTGGGCCATGATCTACTGGACCCCACTCCTCAGAATCGATGCTCAGAATAAATGAAATCTAGTTTGGATTACAGAGTTGATCGTAAATTGAACATAACTTAATCCATTTCTGTCGACAAGCTCCAAGAGCCACCTACTTTTAGGTCGGGTCCGATAGTTTGTCTACTGTCATTCTACACAATGAAAGTATACATGTGTCTACTGTCTACATGTCCAATGTACTGTCTATGTAATGTCTACTGTCTACAATTAATGTAAGAAATGAACATATAATTTATTTTATACATTTAGTATTTGGTCATTTTTTTTTTAGGATGCTTAAAGGTCTGAGAACCTATCAAACTGAATTAAATTTATCAGTGACAAGAATTTTGTTATTTCTAGTATTAATATAAACGAAATGGTTGAAACACAAGGCTAATACGCCAGCATCTTAATTGGTTAGTTTTAGTGAGGTCGATTATAACTTTATAATTATTATATAATACCAAAATTAGTATATCAGAACCAAAGAGGTAAACAGGGGTAGGTACTACAGTAACACACTTGTCTTAATGACCTTAAAGTGTACCCTGCAGTGCACATGATGTATGTCCTTGGTATCTCATTTATCAATACCGACTGTATTAGTTACTACATGTATACATACTACAGTATATAACACCACAATACAGGCAACATACTACAGTATATAACACTCATACTTTCCAAAGCAAGCACTGTATAAGAGTTTGAAAGCCACGAATAATACATCCGAGACATACAATATCTGATTGGTATATCCTAAGTCCAAATTCCAAGTGTGTAATATCTGTCATGAATAGGTTTCAAACTTCTATAACACAAAATGTCTGCAAACTTAACATGTATCATGCTCATCAGTTACTGAATACTGTGTTAACAATGTAGTTAATATTGTATTAACTGATAAGATATGCCACAGCACCATATCAAACACATCACTGTACAAATTGATATTAAAGGGCCATTTAACAGATCGTGTTCACCTCCCATACAGTAATAGTAGTACTGACAATTTGAACCGCATGGCTTATATATGTTATACAACTGACTAAAATAGAAATTACTACCGCACCTTCAGTACATCGGTAGGACGTAACGTTTCTTAGATCGTTTATAATAGTTTGTTGTACAAGTATATCATTACCAAACAACGTATATTTTGTACACAAACCATAAAAGCAAATATGCTACACATTCACTTGTTTTATTCGCTGCAGTAAATTAGTGGACTATCGTTAAGATCTACATACTGTACATAAACACTACAAATGTACAATTTGTCTCCTTGTCCGAAATGGTGCACTTAGCTGGCAGTCATCATGATCAATTGATAACAAATATGCTACACATTCACTTGTATTATTCGCTGCAGTAACTAAGTGGACTATCGTTAAGATCTACATACTGTACAAAAACACTACAAATGTACAGTGTGTCTCCTTGTTCGAAATGGTGCACTTAGCTGGCAGTCATCATGATCAATTGATAACAAATATGCTACACATTCACTTGTATTATTCGCTGCAGTAACTAAGTGGACTATCGTTAAGATCTACATACTGTACAAAAACACTACAAATGTACTTTGTGACTCCTTGTCCGAAATGGTGCACTTAGCTGGCAGTCATCATGTTCAATTGATAACAATTTCAGTTATTGTATTTTCAGATGGCAATTACTGTAGGCTAGATCTATTGTAGGTTTGACCTGCTCCCAAACCAGTCATGTAGGTAAACACGTATCTCTTCACCAAAGCATATATGTTATATTGTTATTATTTTGTTAAGTGCTACAAGAATTATTTCATAGTTTGTTTGGCGCTATATAAAAATTATGTATTATTATTAACATTGGTACAGTAATGTGTATAGATCGTTACAATGTTACAAATCGTACTGTTACAATCTGTACATCAGCTGTGACAATGATGTACAGAAACTGGACGACACAACAACAACAAGATGTTTTCAATGTAATCGCAAGGAGATATATATATTTGATACACTGCAAACACAACTTATTATGTAAAGGAGTGAAAAAATAATACTGGATAGAGCTGTATTAAACAAAGCATATAAAACAGAATTTACTCTCTTTTACTGTTCGTTCAATAATTATCATTGTCATTTGAATTGTCTAAATTGTCATTTAGCCTTTGAAGAAGATCCTGCTAGGATCGAAACGTCAGGCCAACTTACTTTTACACATTCTCTTACACAGGCTCTCTAGTGGGATAAGCAGTTTGCTAACAGTTTTATTTTATTTTGTTTTCGTTCAATAATGTGACAGGGCATGAAAATTATCAATGATGGTCTGAGACATGTGAAGGTTACTCTTTAGTGTTAACTGTTCTTCTACAATGCATTGATTATAATAGATGTGCTCATGGGATCATTATAAGACTCACACACACCTCAATATACAAAACAAAACAAAAGGGGAAAAAAAAGACAGTAAGAAAGCCTCAGAGGGGATTTAACTTCCAGGGTGTTTGGTTTATCTAGAAGGGCGTAAAATGACTTAGTCCGGTCGCTTGAAAACATTTAGAGTTTAAATAGGAATTTATTGATTTAGTATTGATTTATTGGAAAAGTGGTTTTAGTAGAAAATAAATGACAAAAGATTTCTTTTGCCCAATGACACTCTACAGTGTGGCAGTAACATGGCATTTATCTTGTGTGATCTTATATTACTTGAACACTGTTTAAAGAACAGTTTAGGGAACAGTAGGGTGCCAATAACAGCTACATACAGTATCAAAGGCAGTCAAAGACAATGAATTCAATGTAAAAAAAAGGAATTAAGAATGACGATCAGGTGCTGTGTACATCATTTGTCAATAGTTGAAGGTGGGAAGGAGGTGGGAGGGAAATGGGGAAGGAGGTTGGGCACTAGAACTTGGGCACAGGACATAAATTGGTCACTGATAAAGTTCATGCCCACCCCTGAAAGAATTGCTGCTTTCTTCTCATACAGCAAACTGTTAAATCATATACACTTCAGCTTTGCTCCTATAGCATTATTGCCACCAAGGATCTTCTCTTAAACCATAAAATGGGGGAGGAAGGGGGGGGGGGTGAAGGGTGCCCAACAAGGATCCTAATCTCAGGCTCCACAAACGACCTTAATGCATCATGATCATCAGATTGTCATCTTATTTTCTCAATTGAAATTTGGTATCACATCAAAATGGAGGGGGGGGGGGGGTTGCAGGAGGAAGGTTTCTTCTGATTTTGGAAAGGAGATCAACCCATTTCTTAACCCCACTGATGTTAAACGTGGTATCGTTAAGGGAGAACCAACTGGGTCTCATCAATCTGGACTAACCTTTTTGCTCTCTCCAGGTCATCGTTAGTCTGTTCCAGTTCTCTAATATATTTGTCTAATTCTTCTTTGATAGCTTTAATTTGGGCAAGTTCGTCTTCTAATTCATTAATCTGTCTGAGATACTGATTCTGTGACTGTTCAAGGCTTTCCTGAAACAAAGAAAAGAAAAAGAGAAGGAAAGGGAAATTAAAAGATTAAGTTCCAGGTCAGCATCAAAATATGCATCTATTCAGCTGGAACAGACTGTAATCCCCCTTTCAATTTCGTTTCTTGACCGATACCAAAATTTTGGCAAAAGTCAAAATTGTTTTTAAACAAAAAGTCTGTGTATACAGATCAAAGGAGGAACTACAATTGAAACTAAAGTAATTGGATTTATTATATGATTCATTATATGGATAGCACTTTGTGTAGAATCTATAGAACTGTGTTGTTTACAGTTGCAATGTACAGTAAGCATGGATTCAACCCAGTCCACAAAGATACAGCACACACACATACACCTGTTCACTAAAACAGAGCTACTGTAAGTACAATATACTTGAAGGTGTATATAAACAGTATCTATTACTCAAAGTGCTGCCTTTGAGTTTAGGTTACGGTTGTATGGCAAAGATTTTCATTGCAGAAGATTTCTTCCATCTGGCTATAACTGAATGTAATGTAAAATATTACACAACATACTGTACGTAGCTAACACTAAATGACTACTGATACGGTAAGACCTTTGCACTACTCATTTCACCAAACAGTCTTGTAGGTGTTCCATCTGGTGGCTTGATTTTGCAGAACTTTACTCAAAATCGACTTGTGCCTTTCATTTGTGAAAGTTTCAATACCTGGCTTGAATGACCATTATGAACAGGTCTCCTAAAAAGAACTTTTGTGGAAACAACAGTACCATTACACGGGGGGGGGGGGAGTAAGTCTTGACCCTTTCTGCCACACTATGCCAAAATATTCTGTTGAAACTACACAATTAGAATATAAAGATCCTCTGTGCAAAGAATATTCTTCTTTGACATCTGTTTTTAAATTTCTAAAAATGACTTTCGTTTCATGTATTACATTCAGAAGAAATTGAGATGCTTGTAACCTCAACACAAATTTTCTGGTTGGTACCATATAATAAAATTGCCATGTAGAATACACCTGACTTTATCATTTTGAACTTTATAAATCAGATTCATTAAAGAATTTATGGTACAGTAGTTATTATAATTTTTTATTATTTTAGCTTTACAGTCTTGTTCTAGGTCAAGGCCCTCTCACACGACTTTATAACTTAACCCTGGTCATTAGTAACTTGTCACACCTACACACCAATGTGTGCGCAATTCAATCAATCTCTCCTGGGGCACCACAGTGCACCACAACCACGTGTCCCCATGGGGACTTCCCACAGGGTGCTGCCAAAAACCGGTGCTCGCAACTATATTTACCAGTTACCTCGCAAGTCCCAATTTATACACCTGGGTGAAAGGAGGCAATGGAGATAAAGTGCCTTGCCCAAGGACACAACCCAATGATCTTCGAACCTGTAATCCTTAGATCACAAGTCCACTGCCTTAACCACTTGACCACAACGCCCTCTCAATGAAAGTATGATATGTTACTTCCCATGATACTTTCCTTTTTTAGGGGAGGAGGTAACTACATGGTGCACTTGGGAAGAGAGCTTAAAAATCACAGGAGTAACGTTCTGAGTAAGATGAATTAATATCCCGAATATTTTCCAAAACAAACTGAGATGATATTTCAATAGGTTGAATAAATTGGCACTAAATGAGTATATTTACCTTTTCAAGAGCATAACATATTATCCAATATCCCTTATACACTGGCACTATTATCAGAGTCATATAGTGGAGGCTTGAAGCAAGGTTCCCTTCCCACAACCCCCTCCTGATGTTTCTTAGTAGTATCTCATCGCTTCGTTAAAAAATCAAGGCAAAAGATTCTGAGTCCGATCAAAGTACTAACCTTTAACGTCTCACATTCTAATTGTAACCTCTGGTTAGCTGCATGGAAGTCTTTGGCTTTTTTCTCTGCTTGCTCCAATTGTGTTTCTAATTCTTGTTCTAATTCTTGACTGCTAATTTGAAATTCTTCCAGCTCCTCCTTTGTCTCATCCAACCTGTAAACAGACAGTTCGACAAATGATTAAGTTAAAATGTATGACAGTGTTATCATATGTCAGTACAAACTAAAAATAATTCTCGAATCTACATGTTTACTGGATAAATGTCTTCGCAGGGTTCAACAAGATTCAACTCAGAAATTTACAAAGTTTAATGAGCTTTAAATGAAAATAAGTTCAAACTTAGAAATGTATATATAGTAGTAGTATATTTCTGTGCAAGAATAGAAAAAAGTCTATATAAACACATGTTATTTCTTGCATAAATTTACAGAATGATTAATTGCTATTAAAGTGATTCTATAAATTAATTCCTTCAATTTCCATGATCCCAAATAATCAGTGATTTTAATTACTGTATGTTAGTTAACACACAGTTGCTTCCAACATTTGCCACACAGTATTTGGAAAAGAAATGTCAAGAATGCTCTGCAAGTTCTATAGCCAGAGTAGCGTTGTGCGGGATCCCTAGTCAAGTGAATCCCGGTATCCCGATCCCGGTATTGACTAGTCCCGATCACAGTGCAATGTGTAACTACTACCGGTATTGGGAAAACAACCGGTTATTACATTCGTTTCGGTATCATTCCCGGGAATCCCGGACATAATAAAAAATATCTTCGCGTTACTATTTGAAATAAAAGAAAACACCTTTATTTCTGGTTTCTGTGTTCTTTATTTGGTTGATAAGTAAAGCTGACTTAGCAGTTATTACTTTGCTTAGTCTGGTCAATGAACATTGACTAAGTCTGGTGTTTTATAGAAGGAGAATTCTCAAACACAATTTTTAAAGCGTTCCTTACAAAACTGTAAGAAAGTTAAAAACTTTTTCAAATGTCTCATCGCAAAAATACATGTCTGATAAATCTAATAGATCACAGTGCTCGGAATGTGGCATATTTCAATCAAGCAAGACAAATATATGCTGAAATCCTAGCTTGAAATTTAAATGCTTGGTATTACTTAACAAAGCTTAGGCCATGAGATCGAAGAGCGTCTTGCTTTTTGCTTGTGTATAAATACAGTGTTGCATACAGTAAGTTGGGAACACATGTGAGCTAAACCAGAATGTAAACAAAGCTAATGCAAATGACATTCATATTCTTGATACTTAATGTAACATGGCAATGACAGGTACCATTTGCCTCACTTTCATTTAAGAAAGCAGGCAATGTTGCTCAGTCTAAGACATATAATTAACACAGAATTTATTTTGTAAAGCCAAGCCTGTTCTGAGAAAAAAACATATATTATGTTGTTGGCCTACTATTACTGTTATGTGCCAAACTGAGCTATATTATTTGGTACAGATTCTTATGTTATTACAAGTGCCAAAAGTTCTTCACCAAGTTTGGGGTCACCTCATACAAATGCCTAACACAGGCCATGGGGGCAAATACTAGAGTACTAAGCCAGTATAGCCCAAGTCTTACATTCTACTCTAGTATTTAGTATGAAGTTCTAACCTAACATGGTTGCTCGAAACATTACAATTAAATTAGCATACAAGAGCCATGGCTTGCCTAGACTAGTTACTAATAGCGAACATAACTACACGTTATAACAGAACTAAGCATAGACGTATAGGGCTATGGCATAAGTTCCTGTAACTTACGTTGGAGTAGGTCTGGCACTAGGCCTAAATACCTTACGTCGGCACACACCACAGTATGTTGATATAGGCCTAACCAGTACACAACAACTACAACCGGCTACACTACAGTAACCTACAGTAACGTTTGTACAGTTTGAATAAGGAATGAAGAATAGAAACTTGTTAGTACAACTGTTCTCACGTTTGTTTCAGTTGTTGTGCTTTATTTCTCCAAAATTTGATCTCATCTTCTGAAGAAGAAAACGTTGGCACTTCGTCGTCCATTTAGAAACGGGAAATAGCAAGACAAGATGAAATAAAATAAGCCGTAGGCCGGCTGACTGCCTTCAAACATGAACACCCAAATTGTACCTGAAACGTCACTGCTGAGGTGATTGGGTACTTAGCCAAGTGCCCATTCTGAAATACTGCCCCCGTTCCGGCTGTTTTGATAAGATTCATATGTGTTGCATCATCATCACAACTTGTTCGACCGATCAAAAAGTTGGAAGGCAGCCCAATGGTGTTGGCACTGGGTCGTCTTGAACGGGTATTAATCTCCCTGGACCCGTTATTCTCCAGAAAGAGAACCTTTAGTTCCTAACGCCTTTGGCAGTGACTATTACAGTTTTCTCAAATTACTACTCTGGTGCTTCAGTGTAAGCCTACTGTCTGCATGTATTGTTTTTACAACAAAACGTTCACTCTGTAACCGGGTCATTAACCAGCCACTCCTTGTACATACCGAAGGTTTCTTGAATGAAGCATTCAAACGTGTGCCTTCAGACTGTGCCTTCAGACTCATTACGGTAATGTTTTTAGGATACAAAACGTTTTCTAGAAGACACAATTCACGTCTCTAAATATGAGGTTATAATGTAGACAATACTAAAACATGTATCCATGTAAAGAGAGGTAGAATGTTCACAACGAAATGCACTAATCTATTTCTGATGTAGACAACTTCTTGTTAAATAAATTTTGAAGAAAATAATAAAATCATCTTTTTAGTGTGTTTCTATGACATCACACCTGTTTGCTTAAAGCTAGATCAGCTTCAAATGCTGTCATATCGAAAACGGTGCATAGCGAATGCAAACTGCGTGAATTTGATATATCATTGAATGTTATATGGTGTTAAAATCCACTACCGGGGTAGTTTATTTGCTTGACCATATTAGTCAGGGTTCATTTGAAATAGTTGTAAAAAAGTAAAAAATATTCATATTAAGTTTTCAGTACGTGTATTGTGAAAGACACAACGTTGAGAACCGCATGAAACAACCATTCGAGGGTACAGTCGATTAACCTTTTTTTGGTGAAAGAATATCAAGGAACGTTTAATATAGTGAAATGAATTGTAATCTTATTTTGCACAGTAAACCGTTAGTTTCGTAAAATTAGATCAAAGTCAAGAAGTAAATATTAAGACGTGAGATGATGCCTTATAATGCATAATAATTATTAAAGTTAGGTTTGCAAACACCTTTGTTTTACAATTTTTCTTTAAATTTAAGCGTGGGGTTGAAAAATCAAAACTATAGTTTGAAATGTTTCCCCGAAAGTTAATGACGGCGGTATTGAAGAACTTAGTTAGCATAGACTCCAGATGTGTGACCTGATTAATTCACATTAGCTTCGGCTTTGAATACGTTTCTACATGCTGTCGTGGTTGGACGAATCTAACCGTAATAGTAACTACCGACTTTGCGATCCGCGTTGTAGTCATTGCCGAATTTACAGTCCGCGTTCCCCTCACAATTTTGCAAGGTCGGTAAGAAACCAAAAAGGAAAGGGGGTGTACAACCCCACCCCCGGGATCCACACCTGAACCCAGCAGCAGCCATACCCTCCCAATTTTTACCATGCCTACCGCGTATTGCTACAATGTGATTTTACTACGTTTCTTTCTCATTTTCTTCATGAAATGAACATTGGCGAGTAATTACTGCATCAGTTTGAACTGCAAATACTTGTTTTCATATCAGTATTAATTCACTTGAAAAAAAAATTCAAGTCTAGTTTTGTTTCATTCTTGCAATAAAAATCTTAACTTGATACAAATCTTGATTTGTCCAGCTAATGCACCTTTTCACTTTCATTCTGTTGCAGATGGGGTAAAAAATCAACAAATAAAAAAAATCAATAAAGATTGTAATTACCAAACAGAAATCACAGCAAAAGAAGTTGCTTTCAAAATTTATTATTTTACAAGGAATGATACAAAAGAATACAATTTGGTGCATTTTTTATAATTGTGTATTAACAAAATAGTTTAACCTATTATTACCAAAATAAATGTGCAGGCCATTACCATATGTTATACTGGCATTGTAACAACCTAACTTAATAATGGAGAGACACATACAAACTGTTACTTCACAGTTGGGGGGGGGGGGGGGTAATGGTTTAAAAAATGTTTTTCAATTGTCTCACATAAAAAATGTATAGTGCAAAAAAAAAAAAAAAAAAAAAAATTCTTGATGGAATGGAAGATAGATCTGTCTAGACTGCCTTTGCTCAGTTCACGTTACCATGGAAACTCTAGGGCAAGGATTTTCATAAGAAGATGAATAAACATGCAAATAACGTACTTCAAAACTGTCAAAATGTTTCAATGTGTATTGTTATACAGTTTGGTATTTTGAACATATGAAGCACTTTTGGTGTAACAATAGAGTCGTCCCTACACATGGAGTTGTTCGGTTTGACCCAGGGGGCAACTTTCACTGAAGATTCTCAATTCGATAGAGAAGTACCCATCGCAAAACCTGAAAAAAATTACTTTTGTGTCATGATATAAATTGTGCATTTTCAGATCAGCACACTATGATTAATAATTTGATAACTTGTGCTCTGTTGAATGTCCAAGATAATCAATGTCTATCTTAGGCTAACGATCCTGTTGTCTTCCCAGATGAATATTCAGGACTGCCCATACTGGAGGTAGAATAGGAGATGATGTGACATATGACACATCCCCCTCCCCCCCCACCCTCAACTCTAAATACCACCAGCCATTTCCTATCTGGAGGTTTGAGCGTTAAAGGTTTGTACTGACATGGTAACAGCATGTATCATGTTCTCTAACTTTAAGTGAGATTTATTGAGACATGTGACAAACTTCAATAACCATCACTTGTCAAAAAAAAAAAAAATTACAGATGATCTTATTTTGTTATATTTTAGCAAATTAATAATTGTATATAACTTTCTTGGAAAGAGATCCCCATCCATACAAAAAAAAATATGAACACATGCATTTTTTCTCTGTGAATGAATAATGCTACTCATGCTAGTTTAGTTAGAAGTCTATATTTTGCATATACAATAATATATACATCTTAGATTTATAAACATTTCTAATATTTGTTGACTACACTACTTTGTGATGAAGGAAAGAAACACAAAAACTACAAACCCCCCCCCCCCCCCCCCCCCTTCCATACCCTCAACCCTATTAACCCAAGGTAACTATTTCACTTATACAATTTGAGATATGTTTCCATCAGGTCACAACAGAATCACCAAACCCCACGCAGTCATAATAACTAGAGGAACTGGATGGGAACAGAAGTCAGTAATTTTAAAGGAGTAAATTTTATATGTCGATTGAGAAGATAATCTATTTAATCTGATATAAATGTTATTGCACAAAAGCATTCCTAAACAAAATGTCTACCTCAGGCAATATGCCAATCTTGGCTGCATAGAAGAATATATATCGTTTACGAAAAGCCAAGGAAAAAGAAAAGAGAAAAAGAAAAGTATGAAGATATGACGAAAATTTGCAATCGTCAATCTAACAAATAAATACGGTTTTACTTGGCGGTTTGGAGTAGACAAAGAGAGGGTGATACTACAGCAGCAGGCCAATTGCCCCAAAAACGAAAGTAAACAAGAAACTAATTTCCTCTCCAAACCAGTTATATTCAGTGACAGTCTAGATATCAACTGGTGTAGAAATGGTAATTGTTTTACCTCTTTAAATTCCATTTGGAATCAAATTAAAAAACACCAGACATCAATTAATTTTCTTTAACTAGCACAAGGTGTAACTTAGCATATTTAGTTACATTCTTGTTTATTGTTTGCATTCTGTTACAGATTTTTAATCCATTCGTAAGGCACTGCATTAACACACCTAACTGCCCACTTATTCCAAATACCCAGCAGACCTCTGAAATGTTTTAAAGATTTTATATTATTAAAGCAGCTAGTTTTTTTTATATATATTTTTTTGTGCTAAAATTACACCTACCTATATTCCACATGGATTAGTATTAATTACATGCATACCCAAAATGGTTGGTCTCTCAATTTATGATGATTTGAAATGATAAGCTAGAAGAGTTTTATCTTAGGAGCCGCACCGTAATTGAGGTACCGTATTCTTCACATTTGACGCAGAATACTGTTCGAGCAGAAGACGAGGAGTCTCGCTCTAAACTGAAATTTGCAGGCATAGGAAATTTGTGAATATTGCACAATAAAGAGGATTTGCTACTGTAGGTTCAACTATGAGACCACAAAAAATGATTTTCATTGAACCTTAAAAAAATCTTTTCAACCTGACAGAAACAATCCCAATATTTTGAAACTAATTCCTCAACTCCAACCCCCCCCCCCCCTCGCACACACACAAGAAAAAAAGGAGAGGAAAAAAAGGAGAGTGAGCCAAAGCTGGTTGAGTTCTTGCCACCATAATTCAAAATTAAGAAGTTCCTTCCCCCTGGCCCCCTGTGCTATACCCCCACCCACCTCTTCACTACATTAATGTTGATTTTCAGACGGAAAACATGCTGTTCATAACTGACTTAAACTGACCCCTTTTATCTCCATCAGAGCATATTAGGTTTGGGGGGTTGTTTTTGGACATCATTTGATTGTATAATTTTCTGACTAATTTAACACCCAGTACCCTTATTAGTTACAAAGTCTTCTAGTCCAATAGCACATCATTTTTGAAGACAATGTTCATGAAAAAGAATGTCAGTTTCATTTCTTGATCGAGGCTTTGACAATATATGTTGATCCCCTTGATATTCTTCTAGACTGCTGGAAACACTGTGGAAAACCTACTTCAAACTACCCTCTGAATAAATATTGTCTTCCTTTTGCAAATAACATTTCTGACAAAAAACTAAAGTATCATCATTAACTAACCTGATTAATTGTTACTTACTGCAGTTAGTAATAAAGAAAATCTCAAATATTTCCAAATTTTTATTTTTTTTATAATTATTTTTCATTTGAATGCCACTTATAAACTTCATAACACACAATATCATACGGAGACAATAACTTTTCCACGAACATACAAACAAACCATATTTTCTTTGCTTCCCTCATCTTAATAACACGGCGTGTTCAACATTGATAGGACAGACGTAACCGGAGGAAGATTTCCTGCAGCTACTAGGATTATTTCAGCCTTCCTTCACGCATTTTCTGGACAATCTTGACAAATTGTTGCAAAAATAGAATCTTCCACTGAAGTAAGTAACCCTTCCTGTGAAGTCCCGGTAATAAAACAGCAAATGTGACTGAAAATAGAGTAACAAAAATGGAATCATGATGATGAAAGCCAAAAACACTTTTACATTTGATATGAATTGTGCTTGGAAGTCCAAACATTTAAACATAACATTTTTTTCAGGACTGCAAACATCCACCATGGTTGGCTGAAGAGTTAGTGTGTGGTAAAGATCTCTAGATTAGTTTTATAATAATGGCTATTTTAGCTCTATTATTTCTATTTTTAAGAACAATTTATGTCGTTTTTGTGGATTTTGAATAGATTGAAAATAATTTTTACTGCCCTTACAGCTCATAAATGACACAGATGTGTGAGAACTGATTACTTGATGTAATACTTACCCTTTAGGGTAAATGGCAATCCATACCATCTCATATTGGAGTTTATATTTTCATAACTTGGAAGACGATTTAAATAGTGTTAAATGGAGGATTTTGTCCAGGATGAGAAACCCAGAAACCAGAAATTATTATTTATCTTGTGGCACAGGTCTGTTAAGTCATTATTTTAGAGGGAATTCTCCATTATCTCAACAAACAGAGCAAGATTAACAATCGTATATCTGGCTGATCAAACGGAATTGGAATTTTCAAAATTCTTCTGCAACTTCCTATGGTGGCAGTGGATGATCTCATTTTGTGGTAATTATTTAATTAATTATATAAATAACTCACGAGAAACAATTACTGTCATGTTTGTTTTAAAAGCTTAAACACTTCCTTAAAGGTCATCAGTACTGCCCCCAAATATATGCCAAAAAGTCAGATGGTTAAAATCACATTCAAATTTCTTAACAGCCGTGTTACGACACAACCCCAACCCCCCCCCCCCCCCCCCCTCACACCCCATCAGAGCATTTGTTCCACTCTTGGATATTACACCGTCTAACTGAACACTCCCCTCTTTGTCTGGGAATAATTTTCAGAAACTACGACAGATGAGTTTCGACATTTTTCAGCAACATTTATTTTAGCATGCAAAATTTTAGGCCAATTCTGATAACATTTTAATAAAAATAATATTTCATTTTTATATAGCGCTTTATACTAGCAATAGGTTTCAAAGCGCTTTACAGATGTAATTTTACCCCTGGTCAATGATAACCTGTCCCAGAGACAATCCCTCCAGATGGCTGCAGTTATATACTGCGCCCAATGACAAGTTACCTCACAGGTACCCATATAACCGCTAGGTGGAGAGAGGCAATTGATATACAGCATCTTGCCCAAGGACACAACGTAATGAACTAGGCAGGAGTCGAACCAGGAATCCTTGGATGACGAGTCCAACACCGTATCCAATTGGCCAGCACGCTCTCATTAGAGAGTTTGTTAGTGATACTCACCTAAGAGATATGTTAGTGATATTGTTAGTGATACTCACCTAAGATATAAACGAGAAACAAATTAGGAATGGCACCAGCGATGAACCCGACAAAGAGTAAACATATCACAGCAGCACAGAAAAACTGACGGAGAAGAGAGAGAAAATAATTGAATCAAAAGTTGATAAATAATTTGGACCTGCAGGGCTTTAATTATAAACATTAAATTTGGTTACAACTAGTTAGCACAAACCATTATACTCCTCTCAGGTAATAGAACAACCCCCCACCTCCCCCCCCCCAGGGAAAGGGAAGGCATAGGGAGGCGTAGGTGGACAGGAAGGAGAATAGTGATGAGGGGGAGGAACACTTTTGACCAAAGGATCTCCTGTGGAAATTATTTTTTTTACTATTATTTAGTACTATTAAGGAAGTTTAACAAGAGTATCCAGTTTAAAATTACTCACCAGTTTAGGTTTTTGTTCTCTCTGCATCCTAGCCCAATAATAAGCTTTGAGCAGCAACCCTTGACCCCAGACCATGTTTGTGCAGATTTCTATGTACTTGGCTTCTTTTTCATCAGTCCTGGATTTAAAAAAAAATGAAAAAATGAAAAAAATAAGTTAATGCTGACCTTTGCTATAAAGATGCAGTTTGTGTTGAATTTGGCCCGCTGCATCATTTATTAAAGGTGCCTAAAATAAAATATGATTACAATAATCATAATAATCAGGCAAGGGCTTATGGATTACAACTTACACATCGGGTGGCTTCCAATTCAACATTTTAACTCAAATTTCGAATCTTTCCAATTTAGAAAGTTATTTCAGATGGGAAAACCCTAGATTGCTCTTGGTTGAAAATCCCACCTTACTATGACCCGGCCAGGGATCGTGCCTCAAACCCCCCGATTGCTAAGCCTCATTGCTTCAAATGCCACCGCCTTTATCCACTTGGCCACAGCACCGGTACATACTGATAAACTGCATTCCAACAAAAAAAAGATATAGTACTTAGGTCTAGTAATTGCACAGCAGGCATACCCAATGTGTTGCTGACAAGGTATACATTAAAATTAACTTACCATTCTTCTGCTGTACTTATGCCAAACTCGTGCAACCTTGGAACCACATAGTCAGCAACACAAACACACATGACAGCAAAGGCAAGAGCTGACAATACTGGAGGATTCAGAAACCAAAATAAGCTGAAAGAGAAGAAACAAATTCCATGATTACAACACAAAAAAAAAACATTGTTATAAAGGCATTGAAGACTTGCCCTAAACTGTGTGCCGTGCTGTGAAAAAGTTAACTTTCCGTTGCTTGCAAGTGAAAGTTTCTTCTTGTCGCTTCAAAATGCAGACTGTAAAAGAAACATGATACCTTGTTATCTTTTATCTAGACCTGAGATGTCCATCGCTGCTATGTACACTGTGCTGTGGGTATTGACCGTAGCTGCATGTATTGACTGTTCACTAGTGTCTAATTACCGACGGTAGCAAGCTGTGTGTGTATTTTCTGGGATCGATGGTGGTGTCTAACACTTCTGTTACACCTCATTTGAAACTAGGTCAGATTACCGGCATGAGACGTTTCTTTGTGCGCGAGTCTTCACACCCTTTAAGATATACCCTCATCTAAGAACTGGGCATGTTTGCAGACATTTTGATTTATACTATAATGCATGAATGTTTACCTCCTGTTTGACACCAATATAAACTGTTAAGAGTTGATTCTTACAGGTTCACCGGTGAGCTTCTTAAACAACTAAACAGACATGAAAGTATCATTTTGATTTTCACTGTCACAATTATAGACACTCTCAGCATCATCCATGATACTGTAAAACCTGGACAATTTGGACACATTTAAGAAATGAAGGTTCTCCCAGAAAATTATCTCGACAATAATGTTTCCTGTGCTGTAGTTGATTATGGATGTTTTCTTATTATGAACAATAGCAATGCCACTTTATAGTCAAGCTTGCTTGGTACAGTGCATTTCATGAGCTTGCTGACAACTGACAAACAATTGAAAAAAATTGCACCAAAAATGCTGAACGTAAATGTGCAACTTACAAGAAACCGGTAGTGATGGCGCCAGACAGAATCATAGGATATTCATCTTTCTCCCAGTTCAACCATTTGTCAATCAGACTCTTGTAGATTCTCACTGAGATGCTGGACTCTTGTTTGTTCCTGTGTCGTAGTATAAAAAACATCTATAATAATAATAATAATAAAATAGTACTTATATAGCGCGTTCATCAGCAACGCTGCTCGAAGCGCTTTACAGGAATTGAAACAATTAATACACAGTAAACATTTAAAATACAGGAAACATTCAAAAGCAAATAGTACAAAAATATCGCCTAAAAGGTATATACCATAAAACTTATAAAAGGATAGAAAAATACATTAAAGCTATGGTGATACAAAAAATACTGTACAGTTCAAACATCAAAGGCAATTCTAAAATAATATGTTTTCAGCGATGTTTTAAAACTGGCAAGGCTTGCGCAGGTACGCATTGAATTTGGCAAGGCATTCCATAGCTTGGGCGCACATACTGAAAATGCTTTGTCCCCAGTTGTTTTCTTTGTTCTCATTTCTTGAAGCAGTCCCTGTGATGATGAGCGTAATGATCGGCTGGGAACCTAGGGTGCCAGGAGATCGCCGATGTAGTCGGGGGCGAGGCCATGTAGAGCTTTATATGTTAGAAGATTGATTTTGTACTTCACTCGGTACTCTACTGGAAGCCAATGTAAAGACCTGAGAATCGGCGTTACATGGTCTCTCCTCTACTACACTGAAGAACATCTTACAAGCACTGAAGAACATCTTACAAGTCTGCAATGTGAACTGCCATGTTCACTCAGTATCGAACTGACTTCCTCTACTTAATTAATTAATTAAAACAACTTATTACATCTGTACTGTGTCTATTACTAATTAATAACTTATGATTGAAATCTGACAAATCGATGAGTGGAAAAAACTGAAAGTAAAATAAACAACCACTTGAGTAGTTGATGCAAAGCCTTCTTACACAAAGCAGTTATTAATATTTCAAAATATATAAATTGCAATATTTTCTGAAACTGGACACAGGTAAAGTATTGCATACTGTAATGTTAAGTACATAATATATTTTACATACCAGATCTCACCAGATCCTGAAACTAATCTAAGCACCCATATATTATATCAACAATAACATTTTCAACACTTGCAGTGCATCATTAGTCTCATTTGTTAAAACCAAAAGAAAGATATCCTTACACCCTTAACCTACACTAAGAGCCTTCAGTGAGTTCAGAATCTTTGTATGCATGCGTATTATACTAAACAGTCACTTACGGAGCCATGCCAAAGACCTGCTTGACGAGCTGTAATTTATGAGTATTAACCAGCGTTTCAATTTTAATATCTGTGTTCAGGTAAGGAAGATTGTTGATGGTCTTGCTCCAAATTATCTGGCTAAACATATTTACCACCAAACCCGAGAAATATCCCCACAATGGTACTTGTACTCGCTCTTCCACCAAATCAGATTTCTATATAGAAAGGGTCCACAAGGATTCCTTCCAGTACATTTTAAGCCAGAGCAAGGAAGTTTTCCACACGAAATCCAAAACTCCCTTACTCTTAGATGTTTCAAAACTAAGTGTGCAATTTTCATTCTTCAAAATGTGCCTCAATAGCTTTTAGCCTAGCCTAAGTCTTTTGCTTTACCATGCAATCTTCACCTTTTATTTTTTACAATATTTTTGAATTTTTTTGGGCTTTCAGAAATTGTTATATTGCTTAATTATTCTGCATTTCTGTTTCTGCATGTAATATTTTCCTTTTTTGATATTTATATTCTTTGCTTGTAAATTTTATGTTTTAGCTCCAATGAAACACAATCCTTTGAGATTGAGTTTGGATTTCAAGTTAACTTGAAACACCTAATGACATAACCTAGAAATGATTTTGAAACTGGAACAGGCTGATGAAATAACTAAATCTCACACTGAAATTTAAGCAGAAGTTAACCTGTTCAACACTATAAATGGTGAAAATTTAGGACCCAGTCTACAGTTACAAAGTAAGACTAGGCTAGTATTAGTAATATATTACTAATACTATGTGAGTAAAGTTAGTATAGTGATCGATAACTAATGACAAATACTAGTACTAGGCTAGGCCTATAATGAAACTAACGTCGGTGAAAAGTTTCACCGACCAAAATTACCTTAGTCTCTGAAAATTCCCAAAGTAATAACGCATTTGGTTGTGATAAATATTAATAAAAGATAAGAAGCTATACCTGTCCTTCCATCATGACGACATAGGTAAGTAGAAATGACACTTAAACTTAAAGCAAACAACAGGACGTTACGAATAATGTCTTCTTCTGGTACGTCATAGATAAACTTGGAAAACAATCACTGTTGCGAAATACGATACGATACATGGCTTGTGAAATAACTATTTAGATATTACGCCCTCGGTTTTGGGCCAGCGTGTGTACTTGTGGTTTGACTCTTGAAACGAGTAGCAACCTGTGAAATTTGTTTGTATATGGTAAAGCAGAAACGTAATTTTGATGGAAATTTTGAAGAAAAAAAAAGTTTGTCAATGAGCGTCAGGTGTATTATACATCAAGTTCACTGTCGGTGAAATCATAAAACTCCAGAAGTTGTCCCCTAAACGGCTTATGAGAATCATTGAATGGAAAACCTCTCTGTCACTGTTGAGAGGCCTTGAAGACCGGTACCGCCCGACAGAGGTCGTTGGAAAGATCCAGGGACATGAGGGAGACGGTTCTGTAGGGGGCAGTGAGGATAAAAGGAGTGGTAGGGACGACATCGTGGCATCTGAACCAAGTAGGCATTTGTTACAATCTATAGGACAACATCTAAGTCACTAACACTTAAGTAACACGTATGCTTTTACAAAGAATAAAATTAACATCAGGTTATTCACGAGAGCATGATTTTCTTTATTTATGAAAATAAATGTGTTCACAACTTTACAGTGTTAGATTAGTTGTTAGAGGATTTTATTACGGAACCCGTTTCCTATCAACTGAGGGGATATGAGTCCCTGGCCCCAGAGTTTTATTTTTTAAATTTAGACGTAAAAAAGGTGCATTTCTGAGGCATACTTAGACTAAAAATTTGGTCCAAATATAAGTAGCTGAAAACGCATTTTGCTGATACATTCCTCGTGTGATGTTGGAAAATAGGGGTTGGAGAGGGGGGGGGGGGGCGAGGATAGTAAACCCTTTGAGTGGTATTTATAAGCAATATACCCCGTGAACCCGTGCACCCGTGCAGATTTAACATATTATCCGGCATAAGATATGTTTAACTCATTAAAAGACGAATGCTATTTCGTGATTGGTTCTTTTCTAACTTTACGTCATATTAAAATATACATTATACGTTTGTCACGTGATATAAAGCACAAGATAACTTACTAACTATAATCCGTGAGAAACAGGTAAAAATTCTACTAATGCGAGGGTACACATCTTACATTTTTGCAAATTATGCAAATAAGGAGTTTTAGCTCAGTGGTTAACGCCGGTGCCTTTGAATCATAAGGTCCCGAGTTCGAGTCACTCCAAGATTCATGTATGTTGTCCAGTTACAGAGTTGTCGACAATTGAATAATTCATAATCATGGACGTTAAATATGAATCTAAGAGACTGACTTCGGTCAGTTTGCGGCTTTGATAAGCCAATGATGGCTTCTTCACCAATTCCTGTTTGCAGGAGGATCTAAAATACATACATACAAAAATACATATAAATTGGCAGATTCCTGCCAATATCACTGTGCATCGTCTAAAGAAGTGCATAACATCGGTTCGGCAATGGATGTCACAGAAATGCCTGAAAATGAATGACTCAAAGACTGAGGTGCTTCTAATATCATCAAAGCTGCGCATCTGGCCAGAAAGATAGAGTGTGCAAGCATCATGATTGGTGACCATCAGGTGGAGCCTAGTGATATGGCAAAGAGCATCGGTGTCATAATGGACAAACATGCCTCTATGGAAGACCACATAACATATCTGTGTGTCGGTCTGCTCAGAACCATCTTTACAACATCGGAAGAATAAGTAATTACCTCACCAGAGAAGCCACAGAGCAGTTAATCCATGCTTTCATAACATATAAACTGGATTACTGCAATGCACTTTTCTGTGGACTACCAGTTAAACCGATAAAACGACTGCAAAGGCTCCAAAACATAGCAGCAAGGATTTTTACACTGACGAGAACATCTAGTCATATTACCATAGGGGTAGGAGGCGGGGCCTGGGGGGATGGGGGGCTGCAGCCCCCTCCCCCAACCAAATATTTTTGAAAAAATTCGGGCAATATGCTGAAAATTTTTCTGGCACCTACTGAAAAAAATATAATTTGCAATGTGTTTTTGAATGGTTAAACTTATATTATTATCATTATTATTGAAACCGACTTGTCCATTAATTATAACCAATATGCAAGGGTAGTAACATGGCAAATGATTGTATGTTTTTGGCAGGCAATGTAATAACCGATGAATGCTTATATGATATGCACATCAAGATGTTGCACGCGCATATTACCCCAGTACTGCATGATCTTCATTGGCTGCCAGTATTGCAGCGGATTAGGTTCAAAGTCCTTCTTCTTGTGTTCAAGTGCCACCATACCTGCAAGACCTTATCAGAAAACAAGAGCCCTACGGTCTGCTGGTCAGAGTCGTCTGGAGGCTATGGGAACAGGGCTTTTTGCGTGGCTGGGCCATGCCTCTGGAATGAGCTGCCAGCTGAACTCAGAACTGTTTATAGTCTTACAGTTACAGCATTCAAGTCAAAGCTGAAAACCTACTTATTTAGACAGCATTACTGCAATATATAAACTGTGTATTCCATTCTATTCATGTGCAGTACTCCAACAAACTCAAACATGCATGCTTTTTATTCTTCATACTGATTTATATTGTATTTTATTTTGCAGTTTTACTACATATTTTGTTTCATATATTTTTTTTTATTTACTGTTACATAGCGTTTTAGGGCACTTTTGTGGATTTTACGCTTTATAAAATAAATTATTATTATTACTCCCGTTGACACAAATTCTGCACATGTTCTTAGCCAGAGGACCGAGAAGCAATTGCTTTCGATTTTTAAGAAAAGTCACCCAGGAAAGAACCTGGGCACCAAACAAAGAACCGACGGATCAGCGTGACGTACTATAAACGAATGAACGAATTAAAATAAGGGCGTACTTCCATTTTATTTCCAGAGTATGAGGTAATATTTGGCAATAAGTCTTGAAGGTCAGCACTGGTAACCCTAAATAAACTAGAAAGTCAAATAATGTCGGGCCACTCTTGCTATGCCTTCAACAAACGTATTTTAACACTCACTTGCAGTGTTTTTACAGAAATATTTATAATTTTCTAATTTAACACTCCTCGGAGTCTGGAAGTAATCTGGAGAATGGAACTTCTAGCAATTTTTATCATGCTAGCATTTGGGCCGGGCTAATACTGCATGATGATCTTTCACATCCGACAAACTCGGTAAATATGATTCACATGCGTCTCTCCAGTATCTGGTAACTTTCGTACTGAACAACATATAAATAATCATTTTATAATAAAGTCTTTCTAAAAATTCATATTTTATAATGCAAATGCTGGAATTAAAAAAAAAAAAAAATTAAAAGTCATTCTGTGACCGAAAAATCGGTATAGGCTATATATATGTTATCAATTTGAACTAATCGCGACGTATGAGTGTAAAATTAATGATGTGAACTTCAGCTCTTTACAGCGATAAGGCTGTCTTAGAGTTTGATATTGAAACCCCCTCTCAACTCCCTTATCTCTAGTACGGAATGTCAGCATATTTGTTCTATCATTTGAATTAGGTAACGAGTCAGCACTATCGACAAACCATAACACTGTAAGTCTTTCTTCATATGTAAACACTATGAAATTGTTCCATCTGATCACCACATGGCGACTGTCGTATCAAAAAAGCTGGATTACATCCTTTATCAGTTACACCATCCAATAGTCTGAATTCTCTCTTCTTTCATTGTTCAATAAAATACTCTTATCTACTCTTCACAAGTTTACTGTAATCGTAGAAATATTTCCAGTATTGTTTGAGTTCAAAGTGTAAATCTTCTTGTTTGTATATCAGTCAACTATACAACACATTGAACTGTAAATCTGTCCCGATAGAAATAGTATAATAACCCGCAATGTCGCTATATCTACAGGTTGCTCTATAGCACTGCTATAGCTACACTATAAAGAAATGCTGATCAGACCGGATGGGGTGCTGGGGGTGGTGGAGCGGGGTGTAGTGTAATGTCACTACCACACCTCCACTGGAAATGAAAAAGAAGTCGGTTCCCGTAAATAGATATAAAGTAGGTTTCAAATCGAAACCGAATTCAGTGGGATTAACACTGCCCTTTGGACGCAAGAGTCACAGAATAAAACTGCATTAAACGGAAAAGAATACAGGAAAAAATACATACAGTACCGAACCTTTGACCAGCAGTTCCCAGTGTTACTGCTATTGTTTACATTGTAATCAAATATTAATTGCCGTCTGTTGATTACTAAGTTAAATGGCCAAGAACCAATATATGACTAAGGAGTTTAGACTGTAAACTATGTGGTCATACTTAACTGGTATTGTACATGTTATCTAGGAGTTTAGACTGTATACTATGGTCGTATACGTAACTGGTATTGTAAATGTTATGTATGCTACTTACAGAGTGATTCTTGAATTAAGCTGCATGGAACCCAGAATATACACTTTAAAGGATGACTTAGGCACAAAATTAGTAGACAGTAGTAGACATTAGTAGACAAATAGTAGACGGTGCCAAACACTGCCATTAGTCCATGTTATGCAAGGGTTCTTACTTCTTAGAATATGTTCCTCTTTGTCTATTTATTTATATGTCAAACATAACAACATTTCATCTGGACTATCCACTTGAGATGCTTGCACTGAGGCGAGGTTATCAGCAATTTAGCGTGAAAGGAGCCTTTCAGAGTTCTATAACGAAGCTTAATTAAAGCGGAAGATTTTGAATACCAAAATACCTCAGTGTGATTAATTAAGACTGCAATTCTACCTAAAGCAACAAGTCAACTCTATAATGCCTTTGACTGTACTATAGTTTTACTGAACTAATATTGTCAATGTGGTGTGCATGGCTGCATCTCCTTCATGGAGATTCTTAAACACAGAATGTTACTTCAAAAATAGGTTATATATATCTTGGCAGAATCATCGCGTAGGTATTTGCTGCTTCCAAACTGTCCTGTGAATATGTGATTAACCTCCAGGAGGTGACCCCCTCCCCTCTCCCAATCGTGTGTGACATCTGCTGCTGAAACTCACGTACATCATAGCCTATAATTGTTCTTTAAAAGACTCAAGTTTGAAACGTGCTTACAACGGCCTTATACTTCTTGGCATGGTATCTCCGCCTGAGTAGTATTGAATTGACAAACTACAGGAATGATTCTCTTTTCCTGTTTCTTTTGTTGGATTTTCAGCTGAATTGGGATATGGACCACACATGCATCCGTATAACCCCTATGAATCGACGCTTTTGCTATTCCATTGTAACTATAGATTCCATACTTCGCAAAGAGCAATTATGACTAGAACGGGATTAGAATCTCGTTCCAGCCGTTAATTTCATTGCTCTTCTCCATTGTCTAACATTTCCCAGTAAGCAGGGGCGGGATTTGAGTTGTGAAAGTGGGGGGGCAAACCTGCCAGCAAGACTATCTAAGCGGAGCGCCACCATCAGTTGGCGCGGA